>PVJO010024715.1:0-23910 GCA_004026905.1 Hystrix cristata
TGCAAAGTCCGGCGGTTACCAAGCACCTCCCCTCCCCCTTCGTGTGTCCAGGGCGGGAGGGGGAAATCTCTCTGTCGCCTGGCAACGGATGTCGCAGGGCAGGCTCGCTTTGCAGGCTTTGTCCGGCTGCGGGGGCCTCTCTCTCACCTGGCTGGCTGGCTGGCTGCAAAGTCCGGCGGTTACCAAGCCACTTGTATATCTTCTGTAGAGAAATACTGATTAATGTTCTTTGTCCATTTAACTGAGTTGTTTTATTTTTGTTAAGAACTCTCTCTATAATCCTGATATTAATTCTTTATCAGATATATGCTTTAAAATAAAATATTTTCTCCCACTCCCTCTCCTTTTTTTTTTTTTTTTTTTTTTTTTTTTTTGGTGCTAGGGATCAAACTCAGGGCCTTTGCTTGCTAGGCAAGCGCTTTTACCACTGTACCACTGAGCTAAATCCAGGACTCCTGTTTCTTTCTTTTTTTCCCCAATACTAGGATTGAACACAGGGCCTTCACATGGAGCTACATCCCAGGCCTTTCTTCATTTCTTATTTTGAGACAGGGTCTCTCTAAGTCTCTAAATTATCCAGGCTGTACTCAAATGTTCAATCCTCCTGCCTCGGCCTCACAAGTGCTGGAATTACAGGTGTGATTACAGGCATGAGCCACCACCCCCAGCTTTTGGAGGTAACTTTTGAAGCAGAAAAGTTTTTAATTGGGATGAAGTCCAATTTATCTGTATTTTCTTTTGTCACTTGTGGTATTGGTACTACATCTATAAAATGTGGTTGCATTACACTCTGTCTATAGAGAAGCCACAATTTATTAAACAAATTTTATTTCTTTCACATTTGTTAACATCTTTCCTTCAAGCCCATGACTGTTCCATGTGACACCCACACAAACATTCAAACTCCTTCACTGGTTCTCTTTGCATCTTCTCACAAGGCACATTCACTATGCTTCCCACACTCTTTATCTTACCCCCTGCTCCAAGCACATTACACCACTATCTCATTAATCAAGAACAAGACCTTCTTCCTTTGATGCTCACTAGTCTTTTCTAATGCTGGGGATTGTGGGCACGAGAAAACCAGTCACATGGTTCAAGTACATCTGCAAACAACTCAGGGATTAACAACACAAGTCACTTTATGAGACTGTTGTTCAAATAAGGGTTACAGACTTTTCCCATGACAGGTACACTATTTAATCTGATTCATTAGTCACTCAGGCTAGACCAATATATTATACAAATCTTTCTGTATTTTAGGGTCTCCTAGGAAGGGAGAATGCTCTAGAACCACTGCCCCTCTCTCCTTGTCATCCCAACCTAGAACCTTCTCCTGGGATGAATGTTTAGCTAGGCTACAGCTGAGCTTTGTCCTTCGTCACTCACTTTTTGTTCTGCTCTCTTTCCTAACAATGTCTGTCCTGTGGAAAGAGAACTCACTTCTGTCAGAGCTGGTAATGCCCAAAACCTTTGAAAGTAATTCCCAACACAAAGATTGCCCTTTAGAGTCAGGGCAAACTCAGGTTCCTCTCCCCGAGGCACAGTCTTTAAAGATCAGAAATGTATTTCCAACTGAGGGTGGTGGCACACACCTGTGATCCCAGCACTACAGGAGGCTGAGGCAGGAGAATCACAAGTTGGAGCCCAGCCTGGGCAACTTAGCAACTTAATGAGATCCTGTCTCAAGATTAAAAATTTAGGAGCTGGAGATAGAGTGCTTGCCTTGCAAGCACAAGGCTGTGAGTTCAATTCCCGGCACCCCCCCCCAAAAAATTACAAATTTAAAAAGGGCTATGGATATAGCTTAGTGCAAAGGCCTTGAGTTCAATCCTCAGTTGTTTTTTTTTTTGTTTTTAAAAAAAAAAGAAGAATGACGGGAGGTAGGGAAGGAGAGAGCAAAAGAAAATGATCCCCAAACCCATAATGGTTTGGTAATTGTGAATGCACTTAAGCCATCATGAGTTTATATTTGTCCTTTGCTGGTACTATCGCCTCCCTGCCCGCAACAGACTACTGCTTCACTCAGTGACTGAGTTTTGCCTGCCAAGCCCTACAGTAGGCCTTACTTTTCTGTTCTATAGTCTTCTACGATTTTCTATGGCTTTTCACATTCAAAGTCTTTTTCATCTTCTCATATGGCAGACCCTCAGTTTGTTAGTATTGCTTTTCAGAAGTTGTCCACATATTAGGTGTTGATTGTGTCTTACACGAAGGGAGTCAGGCAAGCCCTTTCAGCCTCCAACAAGAGACTGAATTTTCTCCACTGTCATTTCCAATCCCCTTCCTGGTGATGCTCACTATCTTCTTAGCCATCAGGATTGCAGGGTACACCAGCTTTCATGGGGCAATATTCAATGATTCCCATGTTACTCTCATACTGTAATGGGAAAAGAAAGCTAATAATACATTCTGATTAATTTTTCAAAATTTATTCTGAAGTCATTTTCCAGATCTCCAGCACTGTAAATCATATATGGATATATATACAAACCTCTTCTTTTTATGTAATTGTAGATTTGCAAAAGTTGCAAAGAAACGTAGGAAGAAGTCCCATGCACAACTTCCCTTAGTGTTAACAATTTGCAACTACTGTACGATATCCACAGAGCTTATTCAGAGTCCACCATTTTTACCTAGACTTGTAGGTACATGTAGTGTGTATGCATGCAGCTCAGTGCAATTTTGCCACACGTGTTGTTTTGTGAAACCACAACCACAGTTAAGACACTGAATCCTACCATTACCCCAAGACTCTCGTGTGTTACTTTTTTTGTGGGTTTTTTTGAGACAGGGTTGGCCTTGAATTCACTATGTAGCCCAGGATGGCTTCACACTCGCAGAGATCCTCCTGCCTCAGCTTCCCAAATGCTGGAACTATAGGCATGCACCACCATGCCCGGCGTCACATTACTTTCAATAGTCACACCTATCCCTCAATTTTAAGTCCCTGGAAACCACTAATTTGTTCTTAGTTCAGTAATTTGTTCTTAGTTCAGTAAATATTCAGTGACTGTATATTTCCTTGTGACTCAACCTTAGATATTCTGTTTATCTCTTCCTCACCAGAGAACTATCTTTCTCAAATCCCATGGAGTCAGATGAACTTGGATTCAAATCCTGCTCAAGTAACTTTTCTTTTCCTCTTTTTACTTTTTGCGTCTCAATGTCCTTATTTATAAAATAGAGACAATAGTGCCTGCAATAGTAAGGATTTAAGACAAACACATGAATACTGAGAGCAGTTTCCAGTACAGAGTCATGTTATCTATCTCCCTACTCCATGGCAAAATAATAATCATACATTACTTCCAATTTACTAAATAAGTTATCTTTAGTAGATGTATTATGTATAATGTTTTCGTGATAAATCTAGTACCCCTTTCTTCATATGGATTATACTTGCTGAAGTAATCCTTACTACTCCTGGAAGCAGAAATAAGTTGGTGTGTCTCCACTGTACTCTGGTTGTTCTCTCTTCTAGGTCAGTGAACAACTTCCTGATGACTGGTCCAAAGGTAAGAAAAAAGTTATTTGATTAATATGGATATCACAAAGCCTAACTTGTTGGCTAAAGATGGTTTCTTTTCATTATATCCACATCTTCTATTACACTGTGATACATATTACAGACAGAAAAACTGAGGCCCAGGGAGAGTTAGGACCCAAAGCCACCCAGTAAACTAACATCAGAGCCCAGGAAAACACTCAGGAGCACTGATTTAACACCCAAAGTTAAAGGAGGAAAGGTTTATTTTGCCTCATGGTTTATAGGGGTTTCAGTCCATAATTGGCTGGCTCCAAGGCAGAATGGCATGGTAGAGGGGCCTTACAAAGGAGAAACAGTTCATGGTGTGGCATGGCAGGCAGAAGGCAGCAAGCAGCAAACAATGGCAGCAGCAGAAGGAGCAGCAGCCACCTTCTTTCTGTCCCTTTTATTCCACCATGCCACCAGCCCTTTGGGTGGTGCCACCCCCACCCAGGGTAGGCCTTCCCACTAGGCACACCCAGAACTATGCTAAACTAATCAGAGGACTAATTTAGTTATCATGCACCCTTAGTCCCAGTATCACACCCCCTTAATCCCAGTATCACCCACCCTAGTTTCTGCTACCTACAAAAACCCGTCCATGACATAAGCCTTTGGGAGGACATTCTGACACAAGGCATAACAGGAATCTAGGCCGGTATGCTGACCTTAACTGCTTCAGGTAGTGATATAGCTCTATTTTCAGTTTTTTGAGGAACCTCCATATTGATTTCCATAGTAGCCCATGCTGATTTACATTCCCACCAGCAGTATAGAAGGGTTCCGTCTCTCCCCCATACACACTGCTACCAGGATTTATTGCTTTTTGTATTCTTGATGATAGCCATTCTGACTAGGGTGACATCAAATCTCAATAGTTTTGATTTGTGCTATGGTTTATCTAGGTGTTCCCCAAGAGTCTCATGCACTCATAGGTGGGGCAGGTGAATGGATTGTGGGGGAGCCACAGCTGACTTGCTGCTGGGACTTGAGAGCTGATCCGAAGAGGTGGGTCACCAGGGCTGTGACTCGGAAGGGACTGTCTCCTTTCCCTACACCTCCCTTCATTCTCTCTGCCTCCTGGCCACCGTGAGGTGACCAGCTGTCCCCTGCTACGCCCCTGTGCCATGCCATCCTGCGGCAGAGCCAGCCAGCTATGGACTGAAACATGAGCCAAAGTCAGCCTCCAAGTGTTGGGTATTTTGTACCAGCAATGAGGAAAGTGACTAAGGCAATTTGCATTTCCCTAATGGCTAAAGATATTAAGCATTTTCCAGGTACTTATGGGCCATTTGTCCTTCCCTTGAGAAGGATTTAGTCAATTAATTTGTTTATTTGTTGACCGGGCTATTTGAGTTTTTTTGGCATTAAGTTTCTTGAGTTCTTTATACATTCTAGACAAAGTGGTACCTCGGTTCACATATGCTTCTGTTTGTAAACAATTCTGTTCACAAACAGAAGTGTTCAGCAAAATTTTGCTTCTGTGCGCAAACTCTGCATCAGGTAACGTTGAAACTTATGGGGAAATTTGATTCAGTTCGTGACCGATTAGGTTCGCATCCAGAATTGTGGAAAGAATTAAGTTCATTGTGGTTGGGCATTTAGCTCAGTGGTACAGTGCTTGCCTAGCAAGCACAAGGCCCCGAGTTCAAGCCCCAGCACCAAAAAAAAAAGAATTAAATTCACGAACCAAGGTACCACTGTATTAATCCCCTGTCAGAAGAATAGCCAGTAAAGAGGGTCTCTTCACTCTGTTAGTTGCTTCCTTTACTGTGCAGAAACATTTTAATTTGATTTAGTCCTATCTGTTGATTCTTGCCATTATTTCCTGGGCTGCTGGAGTCCTATTCAGGAAGTCTCTGCCTGTGCCTGTGGCTTCAAGACTTTCCCCTTTGTTTTCTTTTAGCAGTTACAAAGTTTCAGGTCTTACATCTAAGTTTTTGCTTCGTTTTGAATTGATTTTTGTACAGGATGAGAGCTAGGGATCTAGTTTCAATGTGGTACAAGTAGATATTCAGTTTTCCCAGTACCCTTTGTTAAAGAAACTATTTTTTCCAATGTATACTTTTGGCTCCTCTAAGATAAGAGCTTGCTAAGTTACCCCACCCGGCCTCAGTCTTGTGATCCTCTAGCTTCAGGCTGCTGAGTAGCTAGAATTACAGGTATATGCCACCATGCCAAGCTCAATATGTTATCTTCTAACGTAGTAATGGGATACAAATAGCTGAAAATTCGTAAGTTATATAACGGGCTCATTTTGATGAGGCGGTTTATATAACAAATAAAGGCTAGTGGGAACTAGAGTCTAATAAATGTTTCTTTCCTAGTTCAGCCATTTGTTAGCTATGGGACTTTGAGCAACTCGGTTTTCTTCTGCTCTCTAAGCCTCAGTCTTCTAATCTATAAAATGGCCCCTGTTTCATAGGGTTATTTGTGATGTTAAGTGAGACAGCATATTTAAAATGCTTACTCCACCACTGTTTTGGAGGGATGGATATTGGGACAAATGCCCCCTAAATGCCGGCTGAATTTTGACCCCTGTAGGCTTACCTGATCTACTCCAGCAGTGTGGCAGCTGGAGCCCAGAGTGGAATTGAAGAATGCAAATACCAGTTTGCCTGGGACCGTTGGAACTGCCCCGAGAGAGCACTGCAGCTGTCCAGCCACGGTGGACTTCGCAGCGGTAAGAACAGCCTTGGCCCAAACTCCCCTGGTCATGGGTTGTTGCCCTGGGGACGGTGCCTTTCTTCCCATACACCTTGTTCTTCACCTCATCTCTTCTCTCTGGACACCTCCCTCTTCTCAGATCTTCTCTTCTTCTTCTGCCTCCACTTTCCTACCTATAGAGTGTTTTTCTGTCTTCCCCAACACCCTCACTACTCAACAAACAGACCTTGCCTCAGCTGCAATCTCTTTCTGTCCGTGGCCGCCCAGTCAGCTAAAGGTCTCCTCACAATAGAAGTAACATCAGGCTGTGGCTCAGGGTCCTAATTCCCCAGACTTCTTAGCCTCCTCTTGCAGCAGACAAGTGAAAACTTGGGCTGGAAAACCAGATTCCCATAGAGATGATAAGTAGGGACCATGCCAGTAGATGAAAGAGCTGCCAAACAGAGGTTCTTCCGTAGATCAACTGAGCGTGGCTCTTAGACACCAATGTTCCAGGAGGTGAAGATGGGTTCTTTACAACCTTCCCTTCACATTCATTTCCTTCGTTTCTTCCTCAGGTTCTTTCTCCAACTAAGTGCTTTGTAATCATGAATTTCAGTAACAGTGTGGCCACCTAGTCATAAAATGTATAACCTGAAAAGATGGGAGAAGTGTAGGGCCGAGGCCAGGGATGGAGAAGACTCTGAAAGAGAGCAAGGTATCATATAAAGATGAGGAAACAGGATGGAGCTGGGCAAGTCATCCAAATCAGGTAGCACGGCTATTTCTTTGGGCTGTGATGTCTCCCTCTAACTCTCTGGCTCTGTGGTTCCTGCCAGCTAACCGGGAGACAGCATTTGTACACGCCATCAGCTCTGCTGGCGTCATGTACACTCTGACTAGAAACTGCAGCCTCGGAGACTTTGACAACTGTGGCTGTGATGACTCCCGGAACGGGCAACTGGGTGAGTCCCGCTACGGGGAGGAGTAGTGCGGCCAGGGAAATTCACTTCAAGGATGACAAGCTCGGTGGGAAGTTCGGCGGGGTAAAGTGTTTCTTCTGAATTATAAGGAGAGCTAAGTGTTGTGGTGCACAACTGTGATCCCAGCACTCGGGAGACTGGGGCAGGAAGACGGAGAGGAACCAGTTTGAGCCCAAATCTTATACTGAAAAACCAGACTAAATGTAGCAAGGGGCCCTGTATTCCCATGGAGTGATTTCTTTCAACTACAGTGATGGTAACAGACCAACGCCCCTAGGCCTACAGCGCCCTCTGCTCCTCTCTCAAACACAGGGTATGTCCTGTGCCTCTGCTTTCCACCCTTCACCTCCACGGCAGTCTCCTGTCCTCTGGGCCTTCCCGCTCAGTTTCCAACCTTCTCGTGGCTCCCTCTTGGTTCAGTTGCGTCCCTCTTCCTCTGACACATGAGCTCCCTGGGCTTTTCCCGCCGCATGGGCCCTCAGGACCCTCACACCCGCGCTCTCTGTCCACCAAGCCGAGGGCCAAGTACTCGGACAGTACACTCCACAACTGCAGCCGTGGGAGGCCTCTGAGCAGGGCCGGCTGAGGCTGGCGGTGGAAATGGCAACAAGGAACTTAGACAGAAAAATCTGCAACCAGGGCACTCACCACCCTTAATCCTTTCCCGTCCAGACCCCACCCCTTCCCCGGGCAAGTAGAAACAGCACTACATGAAACTCGGGGCCCAGCGACATTTCCTCCTCTCCGCTTTTCCAGGGGGCCAGGGCTGGCTGTGGGGAGGCTGCAGTGACAACGTGGGCTTCGGAGAGGCGATTTCCAAACAGTTCGTCGATGCCCTGGAGACGGGGCAGGACGCCCGGGCAGCCATGAATCTGCACAACAACGAAGCCGGACGCAAGGTGAGCCCACGCTCGGCCCTCCCCGCCCACCGGGTGCGGCCCCCTGCAGCCCGGGGCGGCGCCCGGCCCTCACCCCGCTCTCTCCCCAGGCGGTCAAAGGCACCATGAAGCGCACGTGCAAGTGTCACGGCGTGTCTGGCAGCTGCACCACGCAGACCTGCTGGCTGCAGCTGCCCGAGTTCCGCGAGGTGGGCGCGCACCTGAAGGAGAAGTACCACGCGGCGCTCAAGGTGGACCTGCTGCAGGGCGCGGGCAACAGCGCGGCGGGCCGCGGCGCCATCGCCGACACCTTCCGCGCCATTTCCACGCGCGAGCTGGTGCACCTGGAGGACTCTCCGGACTACTGCCTAGAGAACAAGACGCTCGGGCTGCTGGGCACGGAAGGCCGCGAGTGCCTGCGGCGCGGGCGGGCGCTGGGCCGCTGGGAGCGCCGCAGCTGTCGCCGGCTGTGCGGGGACTGCGGGCTGGCGGTGGAGGAGCGCCGCGCCGAGACGGTGACGAGCTGCAACTGCAAGTTCCACTGGTGCTGCGCGGTCCGCTGCGAGCAGTGCCGCCGCCGCGTAACCAAATTCTTCTGCAGCCGCGCGGAGCGGCCGCGGGGAAGCGCTGCGCCCAGGCCCGGGGTGAAGCCCTGAAGGGCCCTGCCCTGCCTCCTTTTCCCGTTTGTCCGGGGCTTCTGTTAGAGATTCCAGTAATAGGGGAACCGAGGGATCGGGAACCCTGCACTCCCAAGCCCCCAAATCCTGAGGGAAAGACTGCATCATCCCCAAAGCTTGCCGCTTGCCAGAGGGTTTCCCGATTCCTCTGCGCTCTTCCTAGAGCTGGGTCCGCAGCGTCCTCACAGCCCCACAAGCAGGTCTGAGAACCGTGCTACGTTGAACTTCCTCGGGCTAGGGAGAGTCTAAGCCTCCCCGCCCCTATTCCCTTGCCGCCCTACTGCCTGGCCTTGCCTATCAAGCCTCAGGAAAGGAAAGGCCCGTTCTCAGACACGCAGGCCCAGGTAGTCATGGCATTTCTCTGCCTGTTGCCTGCCACCAAGCCTGCAACACCCACTGACTCTCCTCCGGAGCCCCACCCTTCGCTTCTGAGTCCCTACTGTTGACAGACGCCACAGGAATCTCTAACACTTTCCCTTCTCCATTCCTGAAAAGAAACCATGCGGAAGCCCAGGAACAAGGATGCCTTTGGAGTTGGTTCCTGGAGGCAGGGGCTAAATTATGGGGAAAAGGGAGACCTAGGCCCCAACTTTCTGAGTACCAGGTGCCACTCCTCAACACTTCGCTAAGGGACTTCACCAGTGGGACCCTGACTGCCTGTCACTCAGAATACACCAAACATCCAAGAGGTGTAGGGACTATGTAAGGACAAAGTACCAGGCATTTCTTACCCTTTGAAGTTAGCTTTCCCTGCTCCGAGCTTATTTCCTCCTAGCAACCAAACTTCACCTTTTCTCCCTCCCCAAAGGAGCCAAGACAGAGGTGAATAAAGCCAATTTCCCTTTCAGACACTGGTCTGCACCTCTGAAGGCAGTCAGCTAGGCCCCTTCCTGCTCATCACCTGATTCTCAATAGGCACCGGACACCTTCCTTCAATAAGGAAACATCCTGCAGTGAAGCTGCTGCTAATATGACCTCTGGCACCTCGAACTTTAATTTATTGCAGTCACTGTGATTTGTGCCACTGCACCCCCCACACACACACCATGATGAACTTACGCAGGATACGGTACTAGGGTAGAGTGAAAAGATACAACTGCTAGGCTCTCCCCTCCCTCCTCTTTGGCAGGATACCTCCTTCCCTGATGGCCTACACAGTTAGCCTGACTCGACTAAAGCTAATCTGCCACAGAGTCGTAAATCATCCACATCATCTTCCATTGACACATTCCCTCTCACTCAAGAGCCAAGAGCTTGCTGCTGTGATGCTTGAGTCTTGTGGTTGCACTCTCAGAGAGAAGCGGTTCAGTGGGGACTTGTTCATGAAACAGGGCTCTAAGGAAGGAAGCACCAATTCCTGGCAGCCCAAAGAGCTTCCCAGCCTGCTCCCTTGCCTTGGGCCAATCCTGGTCCCAGGCAGTTCTTCTGCAGATCTGGTCTGCACCCTCTTCTTCCAGGGTAGTAGAAAGTGCAGATGCCACAAAACCAAAGCTCTGGGGCCGACCAGGACAAGGAGAAGGACTCTCATATGCCAAAATGAGACAATGACCACCAGGTCAGACCCGAACCCCAGGCCTCACCCCTCCATATCGTCTGGTCCTACTGACAGTAGGAGAGAGTCCACTCCTTAACATGGGGTACACTTCCCTGCAGGGTCCCTCTGTGCTTTATTTCCAGCTTTATTAGCAAAGGTCCTTTCCTCATTCGTTAAGCACTTATCTGGGCCTCTTAAATCGCCTTCTTCCCTAATCAAGCAGCAGCTTCACTAAGCTGTCCCATTTGCCAGAGTTAACTTGATGGCATGCATGAAGAAAATGTGGCAAGGCAGCTAGAAAATATGAAAGTACAGTGTGGCAAGGCAAAGCTGCATCTCAGCAGAAAAGTGGGAGACCTATTACGCTCCAAATTTGCTAACTCCAGGTCAGTACTCTAAACATGTCATGCTGTCAGAAAGTTCTCACTGTATCTCCCAGGGGAGATTCATACCAGACCCATCTGAGTTCTGCGAAGAGGAGATTATAGAGCTACCTTAGGTTGTAATGCTTTTTTTGCACCCCTTTTGCTTTATTCATTTTTCACTCAGGAAACACTGGAGTGGAGACACAGTGAACCACACACCAGCATCCTGCATTCGTGGGCCCTTGTCTCATGCTCAGTAACCAGGACTGTGCTCCTCTTCACCGAGGTGGCCGACTCCAGAACTGTGGCCTGGGGAGGCACCTTCGAGGTCAGGCTGTCAAACCTTGTGTCTTACAGATTTAGAATGATGCTGAGAGGGACTCTGTAAGTGACCCGGGGGTGAGTGTGGGAAGCCAGGCCCCTCCCCCTTCTCGGTGCTCAGTGGTCTCAGCTTGAGGGCAGAAGGGAGGGAGGTCTGGGTGGGGTGGGCAAAACACCCTCTTCTTCCTGTCCTGGCCTGTAAGCCTACAGACAGGCAGAGCTCCATTTTTTGAAAAGAATCCCCTCCTTAACTGGCCTTAGCAGCGGTCGGGGCAAAGACAGAGACAGGTCATCCTCAGCACGCTGGTGGTGCTGCTGGTGGTGGAGGGGAGGGCAGGCCGGGGCACTCGCCTATTGTGGGTCTGGATTGGATGCTTCCACTCATTCATTTCCTTTTAATTAACCCACATTCCTGGAGGAGAAATATTTATGTTGGCTCCCATAGAGGCAATCCTCAGACTGGAAAGAAGGGGAAAGAAAGCCTGTCTTAGCAAAACAATATCTCTAAAGAGCTCCAGAAGAGAAAATAGGGGAACAAAATGCCATTAAAATAGCCTTCTACCCCCACTGGAGTCAATGAAAACTTCATTTCACATGTTAATCCGTCACTCCGCCCCTTCTCTTCTCACAACACCATTTCGGAAAGTGTTTGGGAAAAGTCTTCCCAGTTAGTACACAGCTCCCTGCAGCTCAGACTTCTCCTTGTGTTAGTTCAGGGCCCCAAGCGGGGCTCTTGCTCCAGCAGAGGCTTTTTTCTCCCCCCCTTTAATTTAAACAAAGACCTCAGAGTTCATCAACCTCCCACTGAAATTCACAGCTGCTGAACAAACTAATCCTCTCTCCCAGCCTTTCTTCCCTTCAATGGGCTCTTGGCTTCAAAGACACTTTGGGAAAGGACTTTGCTGGGGCTCACACTGCTTCATCAATAGAAGTTAGTGCAAGTATTATCTGAAGAGCAAGTGGCTTTACAAACAAATACTGCCTAACAATCCCTCCCTCCCAAACACACACATCTAGCCTGCAGACATGATGGGCTCGACAACAGGATTAGGGCTGGTACTCCCTGGCTTCACACCCAGTGCTTTTGTGCAGCTCAGCCCTGAAGTGGTGTGGAGAAAACCCTGGAGCTAACATCGGGCACGGATGGACACAGGGACACACACACAGACACACACGCGTGCACCCACAGCAGTGTGGCCAGCAAGTCCATGGGAGTGGGCTGAAAAAGTTCCTTTCTTCAGCTCTCTTGACTTCTCCTCTCCAGCCTTTCTCCTCCCCTACTAGGGTTCGGGGAGCAAAAACAGAGAATTCAAAGGATAGGTAATGACGAAATAGGCCCCAGAGGAGGCAATGATTGGGAGATGACTGAAGAAACCAAACCAAAGCAGTTTTATTGCACTATTAAATACATCAGTGCATCAAATGCAGAGTTTGTCCATGAAAACACAGTCAGAGAAAGCAGCCCTGAGACATGTGGTAGCCAAAGGGGAGAAGGACTCCCAACCCGTGAGGAACAGGGCTGAATGGCAGCCTTTCGCTAACACGGCTTCTGTTCCAGTGGGGTTTATCATCATCACAGAACGAACAGCCTAAGGCCTTGGGTCAGCTCAAACAGAGGTGGAGTCAAGGGCCCTTCCCAAGATGCTGGGGTCCCTCTGCTCCCATCTCATAACCTAAGACAGTGCCCATCAAAGGGCAGTTCACCCTTTCCAGCTGCCCCCTGACCTAGCCCCCCCCTTTACAATGCTGGCACATAGAAGTTCCATTCATAAGGGGCCAGAGTTTCCTCTCTGGTTCTGCCAACTCCCATTCCTCGCATTAAGACTTGTTCAAAGGGTGAAAAACAGCCAACTCTTCACCAGCCCTTGGGGCTACAAAGGAATACAGGCCTGAAAATATGAAGTCAGAGGCACGGAGAAGGTAAGGTCAGGCTCATAAACCCCAAAAGGGAAAATAAAAGACCCACAAGATGGGTCACAGCAGAGGTAGACTTGGAAGCAATGACTCAGAAGCCACTTGAACAGAGTATCTTTGGGGGAGGGAACACCCTGGGGCAGGTTGGACTGCTGTATTCAGAGAAGTAAGACCTGGCTCTCTACCCTTCCCCCAGAGTGAAGGCGCCTCAATGGACCCCACCTGGCCAGGCACAAAAGGGTTAAAAAGCAGGCTTTTGGCTGGTTGGAGCCAATCCTACAGCCTCACATACCAGGCAGTAGGAGAAGGTGTAAGGAAGTAAACGTATTCGTAAGAGGCAGGGACAGCAGAAGGGCCTCTGGCAAGAGGCTGCCTGCCTGGCTCAGCCTAGCAGCTTGTGTGCGATGGTGAGGACAGCTTTTAGGGCAGGCATGAAGCTGGACACCTCGCTGAAGTTGCTGCAGCCCGCCACCTGGGCGTGCACCTCGAGGCCCCGCGCGAAACTCCCCGCGTCCACACATCGGGCGACTTCGTGGAGCCCAGCCACAACGTGCGGCGAGAGCTGTGGAGGGATCACCCTGAGCTTAGTGAGCGTCCCCCAGCCCCTAACCCAGTAGCATGAGAGGCGTAAGAGAGCACTCAGGTTCCTGTACACAGTCCAGGCAAGAATGTGCTTGTGGGCAGGGGCAGGTTTGCACAGAAGAAAAGATACTGTGCTGCTTTGACCATGGTGGGTGGGGGAAGGCACAGGGCAGAGCACAACTAGGTACTTACCGCCCCCTCACACAGCTTCTCGTACAGACCTTCTAGGCACTGGGTTGCCTCATCCAGCTTCCTTTTTGTCTTCTGCAGAGAGGGAAACAGATCCCGACCCAGCCCCTAAATCTAATACTATACAGGGGTAGATTCAAGCTAGAATGGCTCAATGCTATTTCCCTCATTTCACACAGGAAGAAAGGAAGCCCCAAGACTGGGTTAGCTACTGGTTCAGGCTGAACCAGTCAGCAAATGAATGGCAGCATTTCTTCCTGCATGTCCCACCCTCCCTCCTATACTCCCTGCTACCCTTAAGTCTCCATGCTGTTCGGTCCTGCTACTTCAGAACACATTCCAACTCCCTCCCCTACTCCCTGTGGACATCACAGGAGTATGAGTTGCAGTTAGCATATCCAGGAAGAGTAAGGGAACTGGTCCACACTCAAGGCACCCTGGAGCTAGCTGAAGGTGTGACAAGGGCATCGAAGAAGGTCCCAACTTACTAAATCAGTTGCAGACAGGGAGCAGCACTGGAGAAGTGTCTCAAAGCTGGCCTTCAAGGACTGATGCTCTGGGGGCAGCTCCTTCCTTTCCATCTTCTTAGGAGGCAGCTGCTGAAGTTGCTAATGAAGGAAGGAACAGAGAGAAAGGACAGGCAGGCAAGCTGTCCTTCTTATGGCTTCCCTGAGGTCTGGTCCTCAGTAACTCAGGGCCATGTCATTCCCACTAGAGCAAGGCAGAGCTGGGAAGCAGGGCTCCCTCCTTCTCAGCGGTAAGGACACCTTCAGCTCAGGGATTACTCTGCCTTGAAGAATAAGGCCCAGCTTCAAGGTCCTCTCCTTGCAACGCCCAAAGAAGGGCCAAAAGTTTTCCCAGGCAAGAGGAACACACTGTCCCTGTCACCTGCAAGCTGAGTCCCCTTTGAGCGCTGGGGGGCCCATGACTCACATTAAAGACAGAGAGCTGTGCTGGAAGGACATGTGGTGGCTCAAGGCTGAGGTTCCTAACTGGAGCAGTGATTGGTGCCGGAGGCATAAATGTCTCTGGCAGCTGAAGAGAGAAAGAGAAACACATGAGCCTAGGCTTAGAGACACCATAGCTCCTGGTTTTGAGAAGTGGCAGGAAACAGGATACTAGGTGGAGAATGAGGAAATGGGAAGCCAGGTGAATCCATGTAGGAGGAGGGGAAGAGAGTGGCAGCAGGGAGAAGGATAATTGGGAGAAGAGTGAGGTCACCCCATGATTGGGAAGGATGGAGCTGAATTCTGTACGGAACTAGAAAGTAGATCATTTGGTGAATGTGTGAAGGGGTGAGTGGAGAAAGATGCCCTGACCTTTTTACCCTGAAAGTTTCCCCTCGGGACTGCATAATAATCTTTCCAGGAATCTTGAGGTCCTGTAGAATAAAAAAATAAAGGTTTTCAGGGGCATGATCAGGAACATTGGAAATTTGTGGTTTGAAGGCTGGAAATATTATTTTAGCCAGTCTCTCCCTCCGCAGATCAGCCACATTCCTAGCTGCGTTCTCCAACCCAAAGGGACCCAGTGCATCCCTGGGTAGTGCAGGACAGGGAAGGAAAGGGAGAGAATCACCCACAGAGGGAAGGCATGAGAGGAAGACTGACCTGGAGGAGGAGTCAGGATGCCAGCACATCGGAGGGCATCGGAACACAGAGCACCTGGGCCTCCACGAGGGTACGGCAAAGGGAAGCTGACAGGAGGGGCTGGGAGCACAGGAGCCAGAGCAAGTAGTCTTGGTGCCTCAGACAGGGTGACAGAGCCAGACTGAACCATGTCTGGGGGTGCTATGGGGACAGGAGGGCCAGGAAGGGGCCATGTTCCAGGAAATCCCACAGGGTTTGGAACTTGAATCCTTTGTCCTCCTGACAGCTGCAGCAGAGACAAAGCTAAAGCAAAACAGAACAGGTCATCTGCCACCAAACTTCAATTTGGGAAAAACTCAGAGCACATTAGGAAGGAATAAGTCAGCAGTAACAAAACAAGCCAAATATGGTGACGCATCCAGCTATCTTGAGCCCAGGAGTTCAAGACCAGTCGAGGCAACATAGCAAGACCCTATCTCAAAAAAACCTTAAGCCCTGTATGGTGGTGCACACCTGAAAATCCCAGCACTCAGGAGGCTGAGGCAGGAGAATTATGAGTTCAAAGCCAGCCTGAGCTACACAGTGAATTCAAAGTCAGCCTGAACTACATGGTCAGACCTCGTCTCAAAAAAACCAAAAAAAGGCTGGGGGTTTAGCTCAAGGCTGGGGGGTTAGCCCAGTGATTAGAGTGCTTCCGAGTTCAATTCCCAGCACCAAAAAAAAAAAAAAAAAATTTTTTTTAATTAAAAAAAATAAAAAACAAAAACAAAAGATGAACAAACAACAACAAAAACCAGAGTTCTCTACAGGTATGACCAGCATGGCCTTAGGAGGCACTGTGTCCTCGTGCTCTGCCCAGACAGACCCCCTCACACTCGGTCACTCACCAGGCCTTCCCGTGGGCCCCACAGACAGAGGCCAGCCTGCCTGGGGCACAGGTGCCACCACAGCACCTCCGGCCTGCATGCTGGAGCCCTGACGAAGGTTGGGAGGGACAGGTGCCAAGGGCGTCAGTGATGACTGAGGTGTAACCTGTGGCCTCAGAAAGGGAGCTGGAGCCTGTGAAGAAGAAAAAGGCCAGCTCTTAGAAAGAACAGTAATTGAAATCAGAAAAATATTACAGAAAATTAGTGAAACAAAAAACAGTTATTTGAAAAAAATCGGTAAAATTGATATACTGCCATAAGGACTAATAAAGATAGAGCAAGACAGGCATGGTGGTGCACATCTATAATCCCGGCTACTCTGAATAAGACAGGAGGATTCTGAATTCAAGGCTGGCCCAGTCAATTTAGCACAACCCTGCCTCAAAATAAAAAATAAAATAAAAAGGGCCAGGGATATAGCTCAGTTCTCCCTGGGTTCAACCCTCAGTACCAAGGGAGGGGGGAAAAATAAAAAGATAGAAGACGTAAAGAATGAAATATGGAATATTACAACAGACCCTGAAGCCATTAAGAGGATAATAAAGAAATATTCAAATAACTTTAAATTCATAAACTTGACAACTTAGGGGTCGGGGATTTAGCTCAGTGGTAGAGCGCCCACCTAGCAAGCACAAGGTCCCGAGTTTGATCCCTGACATCCAAATAAATAAATAAACGAACTTGAAAACTTAGAAGAAATGGACCAATTCCTCAAGAAACAACATACCACCAAAACAGCCAAAATGGAAGATAAGCTGAGTTATCCTATAATTATTAAAGAAATTGAATTTATAATTTAAAAATTTACCCCATCCCCAAAAAAGTATCAGGCCTCAATGGTTTCACTGGAGAATTTTACCAAACATTCAAAGAATTAATACAAAGTTCATACAATCTTTTCCAGAACACTTCCTAACTCATTTTACAAAGCCCCTACAAGTTTTGCCCTGATACCAAAATCAGACAGTGTATTATCCTAGCTACTCAAGAGGTTAAGGCAGGAGGATTGCGGGTTCAAGGTCAGACTAGGCAACAC
The DNA here is from genome assembly GCA_004026905.1 of Hystrix cristata. Classification (NCBI taxonomy): domain Eukaryota; kingdom Metazoa; phylum Chordata; class Mammalia; order Rodentia; family Hystricidae; genus Hystrix; species Hystrix cristata. The sequence continues at coordinate 17,170 of PVJO010024715.1, forward strand.
AGTGAGACCTTGTTTTTTAAAAAAATGAGATTTTTGGGCTGAGGACTTAGCTCATGGTACAGTGCTTGCATAGCAAGTGCAAGGCCCTGGGTTTGATCCCCAACCCTATTTAAAAAAAAAGAACAATACAAATTACCCATTGGGATAAAAAAATCTACAAATCACATGTCCCTGAAAGGACCTGAATCTAAAATATATAAAGAACTCTCAAATCTCACCATTGAAAAACCAAAAAATCCAATTAGGATTTGAGTAAAAGACATTACAGTCATTTCACTGAATAGAGAAGTACTGATGGCAAATACATGAAAAGATGTTCGCAAATGTTAGCCCTCAGAGAAATTCAAATGGAAACTACACTGAGCTATCACCACACATGTATCGGAATGGCTAGGCTGAAAACAGTGATACCAAACGCTTAGGAGGATATGGAAGAAATGGAATGTAAAATGGTACAGCCACTCTGGAAAATAGTTTGGCTGGTTATTATTTTCAAAACTAAAAATGAACCTATAATATAGTTCAGCAATTGTATTCCTGTATTTATTCCTAGCCATTTATCCCAGTAAAGTTATGACTCACTTTCACTTAGAAAATGGTACTGAGGGGCTGGGGGTTTACCTTAGAGGTTGGAGTGTTTGCCTCGCAAGCACAAGGCCCTGAGTTCTATTCCCAGCACCAAAAAAAAAAAAAAAAAAAAAAAAAAAAAAAAAAAAAAAAAAAAAAAAAAAAAAAAAAAAAAAAAAAAAAAAAAAAAAAAAAAAAAAAAAAAACCAACATTGTACTGAAATGCTCAAAACAGCAAAACAGCATTATTCATAATAGCTCCAAAAGGAGAACTAACCAAACATCCTTCAAACGGTGAATGACTTAAAAAAAAAAAAAAGCTGGTACATCCATAAGCCAGACTACTACTCAATTATAAAAACAAACTATTGGAAATTGCAAGTGGATTGAGCCTGAAAGGAATAATGCTAAGTGAGAAAAGCTAATCTCAAAGGGTATGAATTCATGATTCCATTTATGTAACAATACTGAAATAATTGTAAGGCTGGAGAACATATTAGTGATACCAAGTTAGAGATCGGGGATAGGGGTGGGTATAAAGGTGTAACATGAGTCTTGTGTTGGTTATGTACATACATACACAAATGAATACATGACTAAATCTATGAAGTCTAGCAGGGATCCCCAGCCTCCAGGTCTGTCAGGAACCAGGCTGCACAGCAAGAGGTTAGCAGAGGGAGAAACTAAGTGAAGCCTCATCTGTATTTACAGCTGCACTCTACTCCTCATATTCCTGCCTGAGCGCCACCTGTCAGGTCAGTGGTGGCATTAGATTCTCATAGGAACATGAACTCTGCTGTGAGCTGCACAGGAAAGGGATCTAGAGGGCGAGCTACTCATGAGAATCTCATGCCTGATAAACTGAGGGGTAGTAGCTGAGGCAGTGATGCTAGCTTTGGAGGGGGTGGCTGCAAATATAGATTAACATCAGCAGAGAGGTCTGACTGAACAGAGACTATAACAAATCAATTGCAAATCAAAACTCAGTGAGTGGCAAGTGACAAGCCGATCTGGTGGCAGGCTTTATACTGGCAAGTGAGTTGATGTCTTCAATTGTATAGCTGTGCCCGGCGGCAGCTTTAAATCAGAATCTAATGCTTATTTAACTGTGTGTGTGGTCTGGCTGTGATCTTATTTACCACTTTTATCTGTGCCTCTTTCCTCTTCTGTGCACTAGTCTCAGCCAGTTTGTGGTGAGCCATGAGGCCTAGTTAAAAAACACCACTGGAAAGCTTCTTTGAAAAGAGGGAGAGGGCTGGGAATTTAGATCAGTGATTAGAGTGCTTGCCTTACAAGCAAAGGCCCTGAGTTCAATCCCCAGTACCAAAAAAAAAAAAAAAAAAAAAAAAAAAAAAAAAAAAAAAAAAAAAAAAAAAAAAAAAAAGGGTGAGACCCCAATGATGACATAGAAGAAGACTCTAAAACTGCCAATAAAGAGAAAAACTGCATTCAAAAAAAAGTAACAGCACTCGGGAGGCTGAGGCAGGAGGATCACTGTGAGTTCAAGGCCAGCCCGAACTGCATAGCAAGACCCTGTCTGAAAAAAAAGAAAGAAAATAACAAAAGTCCTACTTAAATTACAGGTTCACTGCAACAAGTGATTCACATTCTCCAAATCTGTTTTGTATAACATGTGGTGACAGCTATCCAATGAACCCATGAAACCTTCAAAACTGCTTCACCATATGAACATCAAACACCCTACATTAACAGACAAGCCTCTTGGTAGAGCACTTGCCTAGAAAGCACAAGGCCCTGAGTTTGATCCCCAGCACCCTAAATAAATAAATAAAAATAAAAGACAAGCCTTTGGCGTTTCCCAAAAGAAAAAACATGAACATGAAGAATGGAAGCAATTATTGAAGGCCACCACTTCATCAAATGTGTCTGCACTGAGAGTGTCATTCTTATGACTAATCACATTGCTAAAGTGCTTACATAGAATTGATCCTGCCTGCTGCTAAGGACATCTGTCATGAACTTTTAGGAAAGGCTGCAGTTCAAAGGGTGGCATGTGTTCCTCTTTCAGCTAGCACCATAACTAGATGAGTTGATGAAACAGCAGAAGATACTGAGGCACAACTGTTAGACAGGATTAATGAGTCACCATGGCACACATTCCAGGTTGATGAGTCTACCAATGTTGACAATATGACAACAATGCTTGTTTTTGTGTGATGTATTTTTCAAGAGGATGGGCTGAGGATACGTTATGTGATGCTACCAACCAACATCACAGCTGCAGGACTATTCAGTCTCTGACTGACTACATGTCAGGAAAACTGAAGTGGTCATTTTGTGTAGGTATATGCATGTATACAGTGCCTGCCATGACTGGAATGCTTCTGGTTTCACTACTCTGTCATCAAAGCTCTCTGGATTTTGTTCCCCATCCTCCCAGTAAGTACCTGGTCTCACATGTTAACAGTGCCTAATTTATCTGGGCACTCCGTCCAAAACCTGGCGATTACTGCCAACTTCATCCTCTTTTAGTCCCTCTGCCACACACACACACAGCTCTAACCAATCATGAGTTTCTGGTTAAATAGGTCACTTCTGAATGTGAGTCTATGCAGTATGTCATCCACAGAGTAATGCTGGCTAGCCCAAAAAGTATTACCTTAACAACGTTTTGCAGGATATGATTAAAATTATCAACCACATTAGAGTACTTGTCCTTAACTCGTGTCTGTGCGTGCAGCTCTGTGAGATGGACACAGAGAACACAGGCCTTCTACACACAAAAGTAAGATGGCATTCTAAGGGTAGATGTCTTAGTTACTTTTTTATTACCAGGACAAAACACTTGACACTCACAAGTTAAGGAGGAAAGTTTTATTTTAGCTCACAGTTTGCAGAGGTTTCAGTCCATAGTCAGCTGGCTCCAAGGCAGGGCGGCATGGCAGATGGGCATTGCAGAGGAGAACAGGGCAGGCAGAAGGCAGCAGAGCAGCAAGCAACAGCAGCAGCAAGCCTCCCTTTCCCTTGTATCCCATCCAGGTTACAAGCCCTTTGGATGGTACCACCCATACCCAAGGTAGACTTTCTCATTATCCACACCCAAAACTATGATAAGCCAATCAGCAGACTAACTTAGCTATCACACTCTCAATCCACAGTCACACACTGTCATCCATATTCACATGCCCCAGATCCAGCCATCTCCAAAAGCCCCACCTATGAGTGCATGAGGCTTTGGGGGGACATCTAGATACAAGCTATAAGAATAGACCACTGGTCAGGGTTTTTGAGTTATGAGAGCCACTCCAGAGATTTCTTTTAGAAAAACAGTCACCACTGGCAGCACAGAGAATGGGTTGTAAAACTTGCTTACTTGTGTAACATATTCAATCTGCTCAATCTCAATCTGTCACTTCAGGGGAGAATGACAACTGTGTTCAAGTTGGCAGATAAACTGGATACATTCAAAATCTAACAAATTATGGAGGCAATAAGTGAACACTGGAATGTCTGACATATTTCAGACATTATCAGAGGTTTTGAAAGATGCTGAACTAGAGCCTTCTTTCTCCCAGCTGGTTTATGATCACTCATCTCTGTCTTCAAGAATTTGAGATCCCTAACCACAAAAGATCCCCAAACTGAGAGAAACATATCTGCAACCCATTTGTGAATAAGCCAAATGAATCAACTTTGTCTGTGCTAGAAAAGGATCAACTGCTTGAGATCACAAACGTGGTGGCCTTAAAAGTATGTCTGAGACAATTTCAAATCTCCATACATTTTAGATTGAAGTCAAGACAAGATATCCTGATATTGCCACCAACACACTGAGAAGTCTGCTTCCACCTCCAACATCCCATCTTTGTGAAACAGGGTTTTCTGAAAATGGCCAAAAGATTACAGAGTAGACTGGGCATATGCAATACACTTTAGGTGTCACTGTCTCACATCGCCCCCAGAAGGAACCATCTAGTTATAGAAAATAAAGATCAGGGCTCCCACTAATCCGACTCTATGGAGAGTTTATAGTTATTTCATTATATATTACAATGTAATAAATAATAGAAATAAAGTCCACAATGAATGTAATGCACTTTGAATCATCCCAAAACCACCCCTGCCCTTATCCATGGAAAAACTGCCTTCCGTGAAACCAATCCCTAGTGCCAAAAAGGTTGGGGACCCCTGGATTACACTAATGACAACTTCTTCATTTTGATATTGTACTATGCCAGTGGTGGTGAACCTTTTGTAGTTTTCAATAACAAAAAGCCTGCTGCAGCATGTGTTCCATACGTTCGCCACCACTGTACTATGCCATGTGGTAGAGCGGGGAAGCTTGAGACTTCCCAATATATTATTTGTAACCTCCTGTGAATCTATAATTATTTCAACATAGAAAAGATAATAGGGAAAGAGAAAGAGAAAACAGAGAAGGAGATGAAGAGGGGAAAAGAGATAGAATTAGGATGGGAAATGAAAGTGGGACAAGATGAATCATCAGAGCTCTGGCCGATAGCTATATCATCAAAGCTCTCTGGATTTTTTTCTCTAGCCCCTCTAGTAACCACACGGTCTCACACGTTAATGGTACTCAGTTTACCTGGACACTTTGTCTGAAACCTGGGGATTATTCCCAACTTCATCCTCTCTCAGTCCCTTTGCCACACAAATCCAATCTCAATGTCCAGGTTCAGGTTTTTCACATCATCCTCCAGCCCTGTCCTTGCCATACACACGGCTAATCATGTCATTTCTCTACACAAAACTGTTCAGTAGCTCCTCCCTGCCTTCAGGATCAAGTCTAAATTCTTTTGCACAGAATTCCAGGTTCTAAATTATCTAAATCATACCTGTTGCTCCACCTTCACCTGTGTTGTAGCCCCATTAAAATATTCATAGTTCCTCAAAAGGCCTCTACTTACTCTTGTTTCAGCCTCTGTACATGCTCCTCCCTGCATCTGAAATAGCCTCACCTACCCATTCCCTGAGATCGATCATCATACTCATTCTGAAACATTCCCTGAACTGCCTCCTCCAACACAAACAAAGAGCAAACTGCCTTCTATGTGATGTCACAGCACCATGCCATACCTCAGTCATGGCATTTCTCAAAAAAAAAAAAAAAAAGAGAGAGAAAGAAAAAAAATCATGCCATTTCTCAAATTTACTGTAGTTATTTTTACATATCTATCTATCTTTCCACTAGACTACAAGATACTTGGGGGCAAAGATCATGGTCTGGGAACCCTAGTGTTCTAAGAGCCAAGGAGTTGTTCAACAGTTACTGAAAAATAACTGAATCTAGGAAGTCTGGAATTTTCAACTGTTTTGTTCATATTAATATTCTAAGCGCCTAGATCCATGCATAGCACATAAGTGTTTTTGAGTGAATGAACAAATGAATTAACAAATAAGACCTTACCTGGTGAGAAGGCTGGGATCCTGATCTGTAAGATATCTCTTCAGAGTAAAAAGGAAAAGGAGGAGACTGTCGGCCCAAGACAGCAGAACCTTGGGCACGGGAAAGCCGATCTCTCAGTTGCTGAACTGGTGGCTATTAGAGTTGTAAAAAGGAAGAGCTCTGTTCAGTAAATTAAAATGAGCAAACATCTACTCTTACAAGACTGCACCCTTTCAGCAATCAAACTTCCAATGGTCCTCTATACTCCAGCCACCTAAAATGAATCGAAGTCTCTGTCAAACACTTGCATATCTCCCTCTTGGCTATTCTTTTTGTCTGGAATGTCTTACATATGCTAGGAAGCTATATCTATTTAAAAATCCAGTTCAATTGCTTAAACCAATGGGAAGCCTTCCTTGACTTCTCCAGACAAAATCAGCTCCTTCCCTGGAATTATACAGTCCTTAATACTTGATCTACCCCAAAAGATTGGGGCTGCTTGCAGAACAGTATCTTAATTATTCTAGGAGCTTTGGCATTAACATAGTACCTGAAACATGGGTGTGCTCAGACAGTGTTAATGACTGAATAAAATGGTTTGCTGTCTTATGGTACTGGCAAAAAGACAGACCTGAGGATCAATGGAATAGGTTGGAGGATGCAGAAATAACCCCAGGCACACTCAAATACCTCATCTTTGACAAAGAAGCCAAAAACCCTCATTGGAAGAAGGATAGCCTATTTAACAAATGGTGCTGGAAAAATTGGCTAACCACATGTCGAAAATTAAAACTAGATATATGTCT
>PVJO010024716.1:0-23927 GCA_004026905.1 Hystrix cristata
TAATATTTTTAATAATATAAAAAATTACATTTGTCTTCCCAGATATATATTATCCTAACTGCCTACCCTTTTGGCTCTCAGTATATTATTTTTGTTTTAATATATGAGATGAATGATGTTGCCATGTACACGTTCCCATGGTTACACAGATTTTGCTGAAATAAAGAAATAGCTGGAACCTCAAACATTTTTAAATTAGTCCCAGGGACGTAATATAGAAGTAAGATTTACTTTCCTATTTACATGTTCTTTATACTTAATTCCTTTCTTATTATAAATTTACCCATTTGGTAAAATTGAAAAGAAAAAATAATTAAAGTTGCAACTTACATGAATTTAAATGATTCATAATCCCTCAAGTATTATTATTACATTAATAAGAATTGCATTCCAAGGAGAAAGGTTTGAATTATGTACAATTTCCACCTAGGTAACTAATTGAAAGTCAACATTTTTTCTCCCATACAAGAAAATGAATAAGAGAGATATGTTCTGGTCCACTTTAATTTTTAACAAATGGAAACTTCATTCAAAACTTTAGTAATCCTGGTAGTAATAAGTGACCTGTACTTGGGTTTACAACCTATTTTAGTACACATAAATAGGCATGGCTTGACGTGATTTTTGAGAACCACTAGCTTAGTAAATGTAAACTGGTATGTGTTGGCAAAACAAGAAAATTCAATCTTCTGTTGTGCCTCCCATGAAAAAAAGTGTGTAGTAATTCTAAACCACTATGGCACATCAATTTGGAGAATAAGGTCAATGTATATTAATAATTTTATCATTTTCTGTCTCCCAAAGTAACGGCATTGATTCTCTCTGGATCAGAGTTTAATGAAAATATGAAATGTTATTACAGAAGAAATTGCATAAGAAATTCCTTTTTTCCTGCAGATCCTATACATATTTTTCCAATTTCCTTATGAACTTCATATAAAATTTCTAATGCTTCTTGTGTCTGGCTATACACATAAGGCAAGAGGTAGGGGAAGAGAGGCAGAGGCAACGGAAAAGAAAGATCTTAAGAGACTTAAGCAACTGAGTTGACAGCAAAGCTCAGCACACGTCAACAGTGTCAGGAGGCAATCAAGAAAAGATCCCATATTCTCTATTAGAAATGCAACATCCAGAATGAATTCTCTTCTCTGCCTCTCAGACCAAACTTGGGTCAATATTACTGCTCTGGATCTCGCCTGGTAGAGTGGGATATGCGTGAACAGGATTCAGAGAAGAATGAGTGGGCTGGGGAGGGAGATGCGAAGCCCATCAACAAAGAAACCACTGGAGGACAGTTATGCTAAAGGAAATAAGCTAGTCATAAACAGACAAATTCTGCATGATTTCACTTACATAAGTTAAGGAAAGAAGTCAAGTCATAGATACGGAAAGTAGAATGGCAGTTGCCAGTGGCTGGGGGAAAAGGGAGGGGAGGGAAGGGGAACTTGTTGTTTAATAGATACAGACTTTCAGTTGCAAAAGATGAAAGGAGCCCTGGAGATTATTGATTGTACCAACAACGTGAATGTACTTAATACCACTGAACTGTACAGTTAAAAGTATTTAACATGGTAAATTTTATGTTATGTGTATTTTACAATTATATTTTTAAAGGAACTTCTGAAGAAATTGAATGTTTAATCAAGAATAGAGAAAAAATCATGAGACAGAAAATAGAAGAGGACAAATAAGTTAATGAAGAGCCATTACACAGAAAATAAACATCTTTATTCTGTGACCAGAAAAGGCAACACCAGTCAGCATTAGCTACTGAGCTACAAATTTCAGCTCCACAGAACAGTTCAACAGTCAGAATAAAAGACAGACAGATATATGGGCTAAGCAATGGAAACATGCAGTCCATGGTATTAAGGACCCTGGAGTATGCATGCTCCAGGAATCAGTAAATAGGAAGACAGGCATTGTGCAGGAGTAGATAGTATTGGGAGGAAGACAGAAGTCCTAATGTAAGTCTGAGGTCCCCACTTGTTCACCATGTGACTAGTGCACCTTAATATTTTTATTTTTAAATTAAAGTTTTATGTCTTAGTTTGCTAGAACTGTCATAGTACAGTAACAACAAATAGTGGCTTAAAAAATGGTGCTGGGAAAACTGGCACATACGGAAGATTGAGTCTAGATCCATGTCTCTCACTGTGTACTAAACTAAAATCAAAATGGATCAAAGATCTAATGTTAAAACAGAATGTAAAAACTACAAGTGGAATCTAATGTTAAAATTCTGGAAGACACAATAGGTAAAACTCTTGAAGCCTCAGGCATAGGCAAGGACAGAACTTCCATTGCACAAGAAATAACAGTAAGAGCCAACTAATGGGACTATATCAAAAGTTTCTGCACAGCAAAAGAAACAGCCAACAGAGTGAAGAGACAACCTATAGAATGGGGAAAAAATTGCTAGCAACACTTTGGACACAAGATTAATATATAGAATATTAATATAAAGAACTCAAAAAAATTAGATGCCCCCAAATAAAAAAACCCAATCAAAAATGGGCAACAGAAATGAATAGACACTTCTCAGAAGAAGAAATACAAATGGGCAATAAATTCACAAAAACATGTTCAACATCACTGACCACTAGAGAAATTAAAGCAACTTTGAGATTTCATCTTACACCAGAAAGAATGGCAGTCATCAAAACCTCAGATAATAACGAATGCTGGTGAAATAGGAACCCTCTTACATTCGTGGTTGGAACGGAAACTAGTACTACTATTACGGAAATCAGTATGGAGATTCTTCAAAAAATGAAAAATGGACTCCCATTTGGCCCAGCTATTTCTCTTCTAGGGATTTTTTCAGAAGAGTTAAAGACATCATATTACAGAGATACATGACTACCCATGTTTACAGCAGCACAATTCATAACAGCTAAATCCTGGAAGCAGCCTATACTGCATGTGCCTCAACACTCAAATGTGTACAGAAAACATGGTATCTGCACTTAATGGAAAACTACTCTGCTATAAACAGGAATAAACTTGAGTCATTTGTAGGAAAATGGATGCAACCTAAAAATATAATGTTAAGTGAAATGTATCAGATTCATAAGCTTAAACCATATGCTTTTTCTCATATGAAAAATCCAAAGTTTAAATGGAGTATAGAGCAAAATGAAAGACAGAAGGGGGGAACAGGGGGATAGATCTTTTGCACATGGGAAGGGGAGCAAGAGATGAAGATTTAGGGGGAAAGGCTGAGGAAGGGGGATGTGGAAAGAATTGAGATGTTTTGTGTATGTGTACCACTATCCACAATGAATATTATCATTACATGTCTAGGAGACAGGGGGAGAAAGGGGTAAGGCAAAGGGAACAGAATTAGAAAGAATTAAAATGTACTAGGTGAGTGTAAATATTATATACTGAAAATAAGTACCAATAAAAAATAGTGGCTTAAACAACAGGAATTTGGTTACTTACGGTTCTAGAGTCTGGAAATGCAAAATCAAGTGTCAATAGGTTTGTTTCTGAATTCTTCTATATGGTTAGCAGTTGGCCACCTCCTACATCTGCGCGTGGTTGTCCCTCTGTGTGCCTGTCCATCCCTGATTACCTCTTCTCATCTGGACATCAGTCATACTGGATTAGGACCCACGCTAATGAGTAGGGACCAGGATTCCAATAAGTGACTGGTCAGTGGGGAAAAAAGACAATTCAATCCGTAACAACTTGAAAAAAATGTCGAAATTAAATGGCAACTGAGATGGGTATTTAAGGCCATTCCATATAGATCCCTACTCAGATAGTCTAAGGAAGAAAAATGTGCAACAATCGCAGAAATTAGGAAAAAAATTTTCCAGATTCATTAGTAAAGAAACACACTAAGATGTTTCTTGGTAAGAAGATGCTTCTTCCCAGACAGTAAACATTACAACAAGTTGAAAAGAGCTCAGAGAATTACATCATAAAGGTAAGAAGTCAGAGCCGAATTCATGGCTGAATCTTGGAGGAGATGGAAAACATCCACTTGGAATAACTCACTGGAGAGCACCATCGATCGGTTGTCCAAGACTGAGTTCAGTTGTACACATGCTTTGTCTTCCCTTTTTAGTGATGGCTATTTAATGACAGCAAAAGATTAAAGTCCTAAAATACTAGGTGGAGGCTTCAGCAGATGAGTTATTTCAATATACTTCTAAAAGAAGAAAGGCACGTGAAATAGTGTAAGACCAAATGGTCAAACAAGTATCCTAGAGTTTAAACAAAATGAAGTGAAGTGCTGTAAAAAGTCAACCACAGGTCCAGACCTAAAGCAAGAGGTAAGTAAAAGGACAGGAGTGAGCACAAGGACAGAAAATAGAGGACTTCATCAGAGGCTTGTCTACAGAAAGGGTGACTCCTGTTTCACCTTAACTAATTTCTCCACCCTGTATGCAGAACATAGGAACCTGGAATTTTCCTGTGAAGGAAAAAGGAAAAAGCAAAAAGATTATTGCTAAACAGTGTTTTTTCTTAATCTAGGGATAATTAGAATAGTTACTGAGTGTCTTATTGCCCTTGAGTACAGCCCCTCTATTTCAGACACTTGGTGATAACAGACGCTTTCCCCAAGACATTCTATAAAAAGGCCCGGTGTTAATAACAATTTGATTCAATTCTCAAAGTCAACAGAAGCTATGAAAAAATATGTAACATCAAAAATGAAAACTAAGATAGACAAAGAGGAAATTTATTTCAGATGAAACTATTTTGTATCTTCGAAGGTATTCAAGAGGATATTTCATCCATAAAACAAGAACACACATTCATAACATTCAGAAAATAAGAAGAGTGCTTAGAAATTAATACATGTTTTAAAATAAGCTTTTCAGTATATATATTGATAGTAAGATGAGGCTATCTCCCAGAAGCCAGACCAAAAGACAAAGGTATGAAAAATAAAGAAAGAATAAACCCAGTAGTTCAAATATTAACCATTAGGATACCAAGAGCAACAAAACAAATTCAGAGAATTATATAACCTGATTGTGATTTCTTTTAATACATATTTGTATAACCATAAATTCAGAGATTCTGATATAAGTGATGAAGGTCAGACACTGATCACTATAATTTTACAAATGTCTCACTATTTTGATTCTAGTACAATTGCTTTAAAATAAAAAGCTGCTGCTACTTGAAAGGTTGGGTAGAAGTAAGTATTAAGAAGAGAAAGAAAATTTCTCCTCCAGTCTGCCACTCTATACAATCCTGAAAAGTTGTATTGACAGGGAAACAAAAAGCTTATATTTCATCTTAAGGCTGAACAGAAGTGACTTAGACCTGAAGAGTTTATACTTATTTTCTAACAAAGATCCCCATACAAAAGGATGAGTCTGGAAGAATGCATTTTATAGATGTGGAATTTCAAGAAAACTTTTCAAGGAAATCAAATATTGTGAAGAAATTGGCTAGGGAAAAGAGAAAGTTGTTTGTCCTGGAATCGCCTGAGAATACATCCATTAAATGTAACTAAAACTTCTTAAAGTACTGTAGATTGTCCTACCCTGGATGAATAAGATGCCAGGCCCTAAAAAATTTACAAAACTCTTTCCAACCTCAAAATTCTAGCTTCTCTCACTATGGCAAGCCTGAAAAAAATATTCAGTTTTAAATAATTTCTTCAAGATAAACTATAAATGTAGTAATAAAAATATGAGAATTTTTTGTGGGAATCTAATAGCAAACACGGTAGAAAGTGCTTTTTGAAAATAGCAGAATGCTGTTTGTTTTTACTGAAATTTTTATCTAAAATGTTTATATTTGTATAAAATTATATTAAGATAAGTAGATCAATCATCCATGATTCTGGAATCATTTTAGTAATAAAGAGTTAATAGTTAATACTATTGAAAACTTTGTTTTGGGGATTTTCTAAACATCTCACATGTCTACTTATTTAAAATTACAATAAATTTGTGAGGTCAGTTTTAAAAGGTGAAGTGGCTTTTCAAAGTTCTTATAGTGTCAGAGTAAGAGCAAGAAATTGAATCTGTAGCTTCAGAATTTATTCTCTTAACCACTAAATATTTATAAACTTTGCTCTGCCAATGAAAATGGAGAATGTATCATAATATGACAAGATAGTGGAGAAGTAAACAGTTCTAACAAAAAGAATAAGAATAGAAAGACAACAGCGAAATGACAAACAAAATCTTAACTTTAAATACACTGAAACACAACAAAAAACATGAGGATAGATTTTTATAACACTGAGAAGGTCACCTGAGATACCTCCAAGATTTGATGGCACAGAAATGTGGCCAGAACGTGCATAATGCAATAAACAAATGTAATAGAAAGATAAAAGAACTATACATTAAAAAAGATACCAAAAGCTTTGAAAGGCATTTCAAACTGGACCATCTGGTGAAGAAAACACAGATGAAAATCAATAGAAAAATAAATAGGTAATAATTTTAAGCAAGGAGAGAAAAATTATGTAACTGTGGTGGACTTAATGTGGTCAGCTTGAGCCAGAACACCCAGCTGGACTGAGTTGGTGTGATTCTGGGTCTGAGCACAGAGGATCCACCTGAGGATTGCTGCTGACACAACATAAAGCAGACTGGGAGCAGAAGCTAGTTGGAGGGCTGTTTCCCAGGAGAAGCTCTGCTGCGGCTGGTTCTCCTGAAAGGAACTCAGCTGTTCTAATTGAGGAAGGAGCTCGGGGCCTTGCTGTCATCAAGGATAGCTGCTCTTGCTTCGGGGGAGCTCTGGTGGTCATCTCGGCTGAGAGCATTGAATCCTGGTTCCAGTAAAGATTTCTTCAGCCATCATCTGCAGACATGGACATACATGGGACAGTGCCATGGGCTCCCAGCCCTCGATTGGATCTCTCAGGTCTCCAGTGCCTAGATAGACGTTCGGTATTCTTCCTGTATTTGGCTTGTGGGTGAATATTGTAACTTTAAAATGTCCTGTATTAAATCTTCTCTCTTACAAACTATTGACTCTAGAAAATCTAAGACAACAACCTAGCTACCATGGCCAGTATATTCCTAATCCTTATTATAAAACTCCCAAAATGTAGTCATGATGGAAATATAGTCCCTCTCCTTGTGAAGCACATGGAGTGAAAAGATTATGGGATCTAACTTTGCACAAAACTGGATTCAAATGCAAGCACATTATTTGTCATTTTGACTTTATACAAAATTTCTTAGTTTTCTTGAGCCTCATGTGGAAAATTAGAACAATTTTTCTTATAACAAGATATTGCAATAATTAATTAAAATAGCATATAAAATGTAACAGGTGTACTAAATGTCAGTCCTTTTCTGCTGGAACTCTTGTTATGCTGAAAGTAGATTTTATGAATAGCTGATTTTTTTTGCTGACTAAATTGCTCCACCAATACATAAAAGGAAAAAAAAAACTACTACATTGCACTGACTGCTGAACAACCAGAAAAACTGAAATCAAATCATGGAAAAATACAAGATATTGTAAGTGGTGAAAACATGATTAAAACTGTGGTACTTTCTCTCCATAAAATCTTAGAATACACAGTAATAAAAACCATAAGCATAAGATTAAAGTGAGTAATGGCATGTTTTAGTAAGTGTAAGTAATGTGATTTTCCAGTAGAGCCTAATCATACTAATCATTATTAATATTTTATTTCACTATTTTCCACCCTTATCCCATAATTTGATAACACCACTAGACACACTCTTAAGTATTGAACCAATGAAGAAATCACAATCAAATTAGAAAAAAAATTAACGAAAATGAAAACATAATGTACTGAACTTATAAGATCCAAGAAAATCAGTGCTTAGAGCTTATAGAGATCAGTTCCTATGCTTTAAAAATTCTCACTTCAACAAATTAAACTTATATTTTAAGAAGCCAGAAAAAGAAGAGCAAACTTAGCCAAAGCAGAAGAAATATAAGAATGAGTATCAGTGAAAGACATAAAAGCATAAGAGAGAAAACCAGTGAAAACCAAAACTTGTTATTTGCAAATATGTACCAATAAAATAAAATATTAACTAGAAAAAGAAAGAAAATACCGTATTTGTACACCATAGGTTACTAGTTTAATATGAAGAAGGATAAATTTGAGTCACTTGTAGGAAAGTGGATGCACCTTGAGACCATAATGGTAAGTGAAATGAATCAGACACACAAATTTAACTACATGGTTTTTCTTATATGAGAAATCCAAAGTATAGATAGATGAATGAGCCAAATAAAAGATAGATTATAGAAAACAGAGAGAAATATCTTTTGCAAATAGGAAGGGGACCAAGATATAGAAGGATGAAGTAAGAAGAGAAAGGGAAGGGGAAGTAAAAAGAATTAAGATGTGTATGTACATATACCAACTTCCCATGATGAATGTAATCATTATGTACTGCAAACATATACTAACAAAAAATTTTTTTAAATAAGCAAATAATACATTATAGAATAATCAGTGACAGAAGAAATCATGGAAGTTTTAAAAATTCCAAGAATCAAATGACAATGGAAGCACACCTATGGGACGCAATTAAAATCGTTCTAGCAGGGAAGTTTATAGCTGTGAATGCACACATAAAAAGAAAACAGCAATCTCAAATAAATAACCTAAGAACCACCTCAGGCTCCTAGAAAAACATGAACAATCTATATTTAAAACTATTAGAAAATATTATGAAGATTAGAAAAGAAATTAATGAAATAAAGACAAAAAATACAAAGGATCAATGAGTTAAAGAGTTGTTTCTAAGGATAGAATGGGGATCTGAGAATGGGGAAGATGGGAGAGTGAGGAGGGAAAGGGGAAGTGCAGTAGTTTTCTAGAGTCAGTGGTTTGCAAGAGAGCAGATTTAATACAGGACATTTAAACATTACGAAAGTCACACACACAAGTCAAACGCAGGAAGAGTGCAGAACGTCTGTCTATGCGCTGGAGACCCGAAAGATCCAATCAAGGGCTGGGCGCCCACAGCGCTGTCTCATGTAAGTCTGCGCCTGCACTAAAAGGCTGAAGAACTCTATACTGGAGCCGGGATATGACACTCACAGAGGAGATGAAGACCAGAGCTCCCCGGAAGCAAGCAGCAGCCATCCCCAACAACAGCAAGGCTCTGAGCTCCTTCTTCAAGGGAAACAGAGGCGTTCCCTTCTGGAGAATAAGCCGCAACAGAGCTTCTCCTGGGAAACAGCCGGCGGATATCTCCTGTTCTGTTCTCCTTTATCCTGTGTTGGCAACAATCCTCAGGTGGATCCTCTACACCCAGAACAACATCAACTCAGTCCAGCTGGGCGTTCCTGCACAAATTGACTACAATAGGCCCACGACAGGAAGTAAAAAGGACCAACCGTGCATTCGATAGATCAGTAGATAGATAGTTCCTGATTTACAAATGAGTTCTATTTCACAACGTTAATAAATTGGATTCATTTGTAAGTCTGACATACTGAATCTTACACATCTTTGACACAAATATGCAATGTAAAGCATAAAATAACCAAACACACAAATACTGTAAATTATCTATTTTTATTTTTACAGTTACTTTAAAATGGTGGTACAGTACTTCTGCAATTTGTTTGCATCTAGGAATGCTCATAATGCAAAATCCTCTCATATCTGTGAAAGTTTGCAACTCAAATGTTTATAAGTTGGAGTCTTATCATATATAAATTCTCCCATGATGAATATATTTGTTAAGGACCTTGCTTTGGCAGCACTTATACTAAAATTGGAACATATTTATTTATTACACATCTCAAAAATATACTAATGAAAAGGGGAGAAAAGAAAATTTCCACAAAAACGTGGACAGTGTGGTGATGGCATGCAACTATATTCACGGCCTTACTGGTAAATTATACCAAATGTTAAAGAAGAAATCGCACCAATCCTTCACCAACCCTCCAGAAAATATAGAAGGGAACATTTTCTGACTTATCTTATGAGACCAGAATTACCCTGACACCAAAACTAAAGATACTGTAAAAACCTACAGACCAGTATCCTCTGTGAATATAGTCTCAAACATCATGAACACAACACTAAAACTGATATACAATACAAAACCAGAAAGACATAAACCAGAATATATACCATAACTAAGTTGTATTTGTCCCAGGATCAAAAGTTTTTATCAACATATTAAAATTTATCCAAGTAATACACTATATTCTTAAGAATAAACAAAAAATACCTACATAATTATCTCAATAAATAGAGAAAAGATTGACAAAATTGAAAATCCATTCATTATAAATATACTCCATAAACTAAGAATAGATGGGAACTTTAATTTGAGAAAGATTGTCTATCTTTAAAAATATACAGCTAACATAATCATACTTAATGATGAAAAACTGTTTTCTTCCCAGGATCGGGAACAAAATAAAGATGTTCACTCTTGCCACTTCAATTCAACAATGTGCTGGAGTTCTAAGCAAGGCAATCAATCAAGGCAAATAAATAAGCAACATCATATAAAAAGGAATAAATAAAACTATCTCTGTTCACACATGGCATTAGTATGTATATGGAAAATCACAAAGAATTCACAGAAAACTATTAAGACCAGTAAATGACCTCAGCAAGATTTCAGGAAACAAGATCAACACACAAAAGTCAATTGAACAGTCATACACTAAAGATAAAGAATTAGAAAATGAGATTAATAAGTAATTCTATGTATGGTAGCATTAAAAGAAAAAAATAAGTTTAACAGAAGATGTGTAAAGCTGGCTCATTGAAAAACTACATTGTATCATTTAAACAATTTCCAAAAAAAACCCAATTAAATAAAAATGCATCCAATGTTCACGAATTAAAATATTTAATACTGTTAAGATGGCAATAGCTCCTTGATTCACAGATCTAAGGCAACCTCTACCAAAATTCTAGCTTTTTGTTCCGAAATAGACAAATTCATATTGAAATGCAAGAGATATAGAATAGTGAAACTAATCTTAAAAAGGAAAAACAAAATTGGAAAATTCACAGCTTTCAGTTTCAAACGTACCACAGTAGTAGGGACAATTTAGTAGTGGTATAAAACTACTCACATAGATGAAGACGGTGATAAACCTTTATGTTTACGGTCAGTTGACTGGGACAAGGGTGCCAAGATGCTCAGTGGGGAAAGAACAATCTTTTTAATAAAGAGCACTCAAACAACTGCGCACCCAAGTGCAAAAGAATGAAGCAGATCCCTACCTCAGACCGTATTCAAAATCTAACTCAAACTTGATCATAAGCCTAAATATAACAGCCAAAACTATAAAACTCTTAGTTACATAAGAGTAAAGCTTCATGATCTTGGATTAGGCAATGGTTTGTTAGATATGATACTAAAAGTTTAAGTGGCAAAAGGAAAAACAGATGAATCAGACATCATCAAAATTAATAAGGCGGCTGCTGCGGTGGTGCACACCTACAATCCCAGCGACTCAGCAGGTGAAGGCTGGCAGATTCCAAATTCAAAGCCCACCCAAGCAATTCAGCGAGACTGCATTGCAAAGTAAAATAAAATAAAAGGGTGCTGGAGATGTAGATTGTTGCTTACTACAGAAAGAGAGAAACAAACAGAAGGAGAGGGAGGAAGAGTGAGAGGAAGGAAGTGATGGAAAGAAGGAAGGAAGGAAGGAAAGAAGGAAGGAGGGAAGGGAGGGAGGAGGGGAGAGAGGGAGGAAGGAATAAGGGAAGGAAGAAAGGAGGGAAGGAAGAAAGGAGTTTTGCTTCAAAGAATACCATCAATAAAGTAGAAAGCTCATGGAATAATGGAGGACCTGTACTTAGAACATATAAAGAACTTTTATAACTCAATAAGAAAAAGATAGCCAATTAAAAAGTGGGCAAAGGCAGTGAATAAACATTTCTCCAAGGAAGATAAACAAATGACCAACAAGCATATGTAAAGAAGTTTGGCATCATTAGTCATTAGGGAAATACAAATAAAAGCCACAGTGAAATGTCATTTTATATTATTAAGTTATCTAGAAGCAAAAAGTTTGATAGCATGTGTTTGAAGAATGTAGAGAAATCAGAACTCATACACTGCTGTTGGCCTGGTAAAATGGTGCAATCACTTAGGGAAACAATCCATTTGTCCCTAGAATGATTAAACACAGAAGTGTTACATCACCCAGGAACTCTACTCTTAACTATATACCTAAGAGATATGAAAACATAATTCACATGAATACCTTTATACAAATGTTTGTTGTAGCAAATTATTTATAATAGATAGAAGGTAGAAACAACTTAGGTATTTATCTACTGACAAAAACCAAAATGTAATATATCCATACAATGGAAACTATTCACGTTGAAAGGAATGAAGTAGTGATGACTACTACAATATGAATGAAGCTTGAAAGTATTATGGTAAGTGAAAGAAGCCAGTCAGAAAAGGCCACATACTGTATGATTCCACTTACATAAAAGACCAGAACAGGCAAAGCAACATAAACTGGAGATTAGTGCTTGACAGAAAAACAGGTAAGACTAAATGGGGAATGACTGTAAATGCACAAGAAGATTCTTTCTTGGGTGATAAAAACACTTTGAGGTTATATGGTGGTGATGGCTGCATAGCTCTGTACTAAAACTCAATGAATTACATACTTTAAAACTCAATGAATTACATACTTTGTGGTATATGAGTTATACGTTGACAAATATACTACTTAAAAAATATTGGACATCATGAGCATAAAGACAAAACTCAAGCAAAGCATAAAAATTTTCAGAGTTGTATTTAAATATTACACATTTCTATTTACATAAATGTTGCATAATTTTGTTTGTATTAACCATTGATTACATATTGATTATAGTGATTTAAAATAAGAATTTTTTTAGAGATAGCTCAGTGGTGGAGTGTTTGCCTAGTATGTACGAGGACCTGCGTTCCACCTCCTATGTGACAAAAAAATTAAAAATTTAACTTTCTACTTTATTTTAATTAGACTTACTCATTTTCTGCTTGGGATGCTCAGTAGTGCTTCAATAATCAAGTCAACAAGCATAAAACAATCAACTTTCTTTGGTGTAGTCTTCAGTCAATTATTATGATTCGGCAAGTAAAATTCAAAAACGAATCCGAGGCCAGGTTTTAATATTCCTTGATTTTCTTTCTGTGTAAATGAGCACATGTGCCCTCGCAGGATGGGTTCATTTTTTTCCCCATTAATACCACCAAGAAAGTGCCAGGCCAAAAAGAAAAGAAAAAGAAAACACACACACACGCACACACACATACACACACACACACACACACACACGAAACATGTTTAACTTACTGAGAAGGTATCTAACGCTGCTGATTATATTTTAATTAAGTTTAAATCTATGATGGAGAATTTGCTCGGCAGGTAGGTCAATCTGGATTAGGCTTGACTCTGTATAACAAAAAGAGTCCAAAAGAAAAGTAGTTTAGACAAGACCTCTTTCACATAAAACAAATCTCAATGTTGGCAGTTAAGAGATGTCACAGGTACTCAACCACGTCATCAAGAAACAAGGTTCTCTGAGCTGCCTACTGCGTGAGACCTGAGTGGGATCCAGCTTCAAAGGATCCCTCCACTTTGCAAGTAACATGAGAGAAGACCAGATGGGCTCTTCAGGGCTTCTTGTGATGGTTCATTAACATTTAGTCACACACTAATTGCAGTGGACACTTGGAAGCATCATCTTTTAGTTAGGATAAAAACTTCTAAGTCATACTAAAGAAGGAGGAGAAAATGAATAATAAGAGGCAACATCTAGAAATCTTAGCTATGAGGAGCATGTTTAATATAGTAATTTCCACCATTCTACCAACTTAACAATGAGCATAAATTTTTTATTTATAAACAGTACTGAGAAAGTTGTGATGAGCTTCCATGAATTAAAAATAAAATTTTAAGTTTTTCCTAGACTTTTATATGCTTATGGTAATTATTCTGAAGCCTTTTAACGTACATATATTATTCCAAAGCTATGTGAAAGATCAAAATGTCATAATGTTCTATGTATATGCTGAACTCTATTTTGAATCAATATGCAAAGAAATGTGATGATTAGAAACAGCGAGAGCCAGACACGGTGGTGCACACCTGTAATCCCAGCACTGAGGAAGGCTGAAGCAGGAGGATTGAAAATTCAAGTCCCACTTGGGCGACTTAGTGATGAGTGAGACCCGGTCTCAAAATAAAAAAATTGAAAAGGGCTGAGAATATAGCTCAGTGCAAAAAGTCCTGGTTCGAATGTCTGTTATGGTGAAAAAAAAATCAAGAAGTAATCAACTAAGTAACAGCACAGACTGAAACAATCACAGGATGCTATGAAGATTTCACCACAGAATGGACACTTTCTCCTCTATTGCTGGCTACGAATTGCAGGGAGTTCTTCGGCCCCTCCTTCGCTTGAGTCTGAATTCTGCTTCCTCCCTCAAGAAATTTTCTGTACCCCTGTGATAGTCTTCAGTCAACGTAATGCAGCATGACCAGTGCTATCGTCCTTCATTGCTTGAAACACTTCCTTTTGGAGCGCAGCTGCCATGTCCTTACAAGGCAAAGCCAAACTGAAAGGCCAAGTTGAAGAACAAAGATACAAGGGCTGGTGCAGTCAGTACCAACTGCAGGTCCCGAGAGTGAGCTGTTGTTGCGCATGACTCGGTGCAGTCACATCTACAGGTGACACCATATGGAGTGCCACCATCCCACTGAACCTGTCAAGCCACAGATGCATGAAATATGATACATTTTAAAGCCACTAAATTTTGTTATACAACAACAGACATGCACACACTCTGCCATGTTAGATGAGTGATTCAACCCAATTTATTTTTGCCTGATTTAGACTTAAATATTTGTCTTTTAAAAATAATAGTTCTTAAAGTTGTTAAATTATCAGTAAATGCCAAATTCTCCTCCTGAATCAGTACTATGTGGTCTCATCTTTAAATTCATACTGATTTGACTGGTTGCAGACATAGTCACTATGTAAATATTTATTGAGGAAATAATGCTTTTCAGGAGATGCACATTTATAATGTCAAAAGTAAGTGGGGTAAACAGAATGAAGATTTTTTGATAAGGAGGGTAAAATTTTCAAGAAAAGACAGCCTTTCAAAAATTATTTTGAGCATTTTAAGGAGAATGACATTTACAGACAGAATGTTTTCCTTCAATAAGAAAGGGGGGAAAAAGAAGGAAGAAAAAGAATACCATTTTTGGTAATCTCTCATTTTGTTAGTTATACTGAATTGACCTTTGATTCCTGACTACTTTTCAAAACATATTTCCTGTTCTGTTCGGTAGCATTTTGCAAGCTTATGAGTTCAGAACCAAATTTGAATTTCACATATCTTTACTACCTTGTAAAAAACAAACCTTCTGACTATAGACTTTTAGATCCCTCTCATTTGATTACTTTGTGAATATAAGAGTCTATGCCATTTAAAGTCCCCTTTCTAATTTGTAAAGGTGATAGGGAAGCTATGCTTCACTGAAAATCTAATATAAAGATGAATCTTGATTGCAGTTTATGATTCTCCTATACCAGTGAGGGTATGTAATTATGAAGACTCGCTCAAAAAAAATTCTATTTTGTGGAGTTAACAAAGTGATGGAGTTTAAAAATAGAAAGAGTTTTTTTCTAAGAATATCTCTTTACTTAAAAATAGAAATAGTCTTTCTCAAGAATTTACTACCATGAACTCATATAACAGATGGTAATCTGAACTATTTTTTGAACTACATAAACAATACCTTTGTGTGTAACAACACAGTATTCTATGATTTTAATGGAATTTAGCACACTTTTTATATATATTATTGATTTTATTTACCTTTGATTACATATCATCTATAAAACATTTCAAATATAGGTAAGTTGTAAATTTTCTGACAATAGTATTGCAATTATTGCAAATCTTTATGTTTACCTAGGAATCTTCTGAAAGTGATATCTACCTTCAATATAACAGACCTCAGAATTATTTAATGTCAAAAACTTGTCCCATTTCTCATGACAGCCGCTAACTTTGCCTTGATTATTTACAGCTATCAGCTATTCTTTTTAACTTAGCTGGGATAAGCTTTGAGTTTGTCATGGGTAGCATAGTGTCTAAGACCTAATTCCATATATTTATGGAGGAGCTAATAATTTATACAGATATTATCTTACTTGATATTCAGAGCAACCCCTGGGACTGTTAGAGATTATTATGTATGGAATATACGTAAAAAACAACAGAGCTGAATGGCCTGTCCATGCCGACAGTAAATAGCCCAGTGGGACTCAATCTGGAACTTTCAATACTTGGTCTAATGTGCTTGCAGCTTTATCACCCTGCTTCAGATTACACAATATACTTTAACTTGAAGGACTGATAGCAGAAGCTACAACTGCTGTCTTTAAAAGGAAATTGTAAATTTATGTTATGTTGTGTTAGAAATTACAGAATATTGTAAAGGACAGGGACATAAAGTGTGGTTATTGTCAAAAAGACCATTTACAAAAAAGTATCTCAGAAGAACATACACTTCTTTCCCACGTGTCTTCTGATTCATGTCGCTTAGTTTACTCAGAAAAATAAATATTTTGCTACTATCTCCCCTGCAGAAGCAATATTGCCACAGAAGAGCAAAAGGCATGCTACTCTGCCTCATGAATCAAAAATACTGCTGACTAAACTCTGATTTCAGAGTTACCGTCTTTGACAATGATACATAAAGCAAAAGGAATATTTCTTCCTTCAAAAACAAAACATGTTTTCAATGCTACATTCTTAATACATACATTAAATACAAATGTTGGGCAAAATGTTAAACTTGAGCCCTGTTTCAGAAAAAAAGCTTGCATTTATTCTGCTAGAGACTGAAGTACTTGACATCTCAAGTCCTGGATGTGGTAATGTGCTCAGATATAAAAGTGGCAGCCACAGATCTCATTATCAGGAGTCTGAGATTTAATTTAATAAATCCTTGACTTTTATGTGGCAGAAATATGTAGCAAAGTTCCAAGAAATTGAGAAACATTGTACTGGTCCAATCATGCCTGGAAGTGATTTGAATTAGGTAAAGCAGAATTTTTTAAACCGCAGAAAGTACATCTACATAAATATCAGGGGCCTCTCCATGATTGCATCAGCTCTTATCTTTACAATGGCAAAACCTCAGCAGCTGAAGCCTGCAATCATTCCCACAGTGAAAGGGCTCAGCTCTTAATTGCAGGACACAAGTACGTCTATCTTCCCCTAAGGGCAACAACAACTCACACCTGCATCCTTCAAGGGCCCAGTTCTGGAACTCGAATAAAATCTAAAGGCAGTCCAGCACCTAAATATTTCTCCAAATTTTCAAATGTTCATTTTTCACCAGATGAAACGTATTTTTGTCTCTCTTCTGCATTATTTTATTACTAGTATTTTTAACTTAGTAGTCAAGAAGTTTCTCTGGAATGGCCTATCTTGTAAAATGGTAAAAGTGAATTGTCAGACCACAGGTAGATAGATGACAGACACACAGACACACACACACACACACACACACACACACACACACACACACACACACACACAGACCAGGAATAGAAGTATAACTCAGTGGTGGAGAGCATGTCTAACATTTAGGAGGCCCTGGTTTTGATCCTCAGCATTCAGCAACAATAATAAAAACAAACAAACAGCCACCACCAACAACAAAAACAGGTCATTCTTTTCTTAAAATCAGGCTTATTAAAATCACATTACCTTCATGTTTTAAAGATAGGGAAACAATCATAGTTATTTTTTCATCCAGTCCATTTCCCCACACTGTGAGATATTTACTATAGGCAATGAAATTGAACAATATCCCTTAGGGGTTATATTGTTTTTATTTCATGCATCTTCTATTGTAATGCTTAAAGCTTATTTTATTCAATCTATTAATTATATGGTTTTTAAATCTCATTTACCTGTTGTTTATCGTCTTAGTTATTAAATACATTGGCCATTGCCTTGTTCTGTACAGTTGCCATTTCCTTGTTTTTTGTTTGTTTGTTTTTTGCCATTTCCTTGTTTTATCTCAATCTTAGAACTGTGATTTGAATAGTTGGATCTCTATTTGCCCTCAGATGAAGTCAACTTCGTAAAACAAAATGATACTAAAGTGCTATCCAAATGTAATCTGAATATGCACTCAAGATTAAACTAACCTTCCAGTATACACTGGGTTCAAACGATGGATCATGGACATTGGAAGTCTATTTGCCATTCTAGATCAAGCAGTCTAATGATATCAACCATTCACAGAGCAAGAGCCAAGTAAGTCACTAGATCATTTCAGGGTTAAGATCTCTAAAGTGAAAGGGTAAGTTCCAGAAAGGATCCAGTGTGCCGTGGGCTGATGATAGATGGATTCCTAACTGTTCCTGCATCCCAAGCCAACTACCTGTGGCCTAACGTCATAGACTATCTCTTGTTTTTGTTTTGTTTTGTTTTGTTTGTTTAAAGCAAAGGCAACGCCTTCTGCTATTTTCTATTGCATGTTCTACAGTTTGGATTTGCTTTTCTCCTGGGAGTTGGAATAGGTCAAGAAAAACCTTCCACATTATTGTCTGGACTACACTCATTTATAAGACTGGCCAAGGATAAGGTTAAGGTGACTAGTAATGAGTCCATCCTAGAGTCCAAGCCCAATACAGAGGCTTTGTTATCACTCCATCTAACCAGTTAGGGAAACTTCTTAAGACTCAAATGAGACTTTAAAAAATTATATGCCATTGCTTTGAAGGGGCCAAGCTCATTTTGTGTGTGTGTGTTAATCATATTTCAACATATGCAGCAGGAATAGGTTCTCATTCTCTCTTCAATTTATTCTTTCTGGTCTCTAACTGTTGCTACTTAAACATGCTGCTGGTAGTAGGCTGTTCTCTTCTTGCCCAGTTTCATTTATTCTTTCTGCTGCTTCTTTCAACATATACTACACATTTGCAGCTCCTATGTACACACACACACAGCCCTTTGCTTCCTTTGTAACAGCTCCAGTTACTGTTCTTGTTACAGTCAGTAGTTTGCAGATGAGATGATCATGTGACTTTCTAGCCAATAAGACATAGAAAGCAGTCTTGAGGTGGGGCTGCCAGAGCTGTGGACTCTGGCTCTCTCTTCTTTCACACCAAAATGTAGGTATGATGGTCAGAGTTTTAGTGGACCAAAAATACTAAGGATGCAAGATGGAGACAGGGAGCCAGTATACCAGCCTTGTATCACATGTCTCCAGACTTTGGGTTGCATATGAGAAAAATAGTCCTCTCCCTGGTTTAGGCTCTTCTTTTTCAGATCCATGTGACTGACCTAGTCCTGAGAGAGATACCACGTTTTATTGCCCTCATTATGCCAAGCACTTTGTAGATTTCCATTTAATTTCCACCGCACATGTAGGTATCATTTTATTCCCTTGAGATGAGAGAACAGAGTACCAAACATGAAGTCATTCTTGTTCATTTTTTCAAACACCAAGTAAGCCCATTATTAACACTACAGCATATATGTTGCCCCTTCGTACTGCCATCCAGAGTCAATTCTTTCTGGTTGTTGCTTCAATGAGCGAAGGGCTGACTCTTTGTACCAAAGACTCTTCCGTAGCCACATCTAGGTTTAGAAATGGGTGGTAGTTTGTAGTTTGAATTCTCAAGCCAGAGGATCTGGGTTCAACTTACAGCAAAACTAAAACTACTTGCATGACATTGCATAAGTTAAACTTTTTTTTTTTTTAACCAAGAACATGTATTGGTACATTTTAGATATACATAATGATCATATTCATCATAGTTTGTACCCGTACATGATATATCTTGGTTCCCCCCTTCCACTCCCCCTCCCTCATTTACAATAGCTTTATTTACATTTTTCCTTTTTTTCTCTTTCCCTTTCCTTCTTCCCCCCGTCCTTCTTTCCTTCCTTCTAGTTCTCTTCCCATTTGAACATTTTCTTTTTCACAATTATGGCTTTTTGTCCTTATTTACACTTACAGTTTCTCATATCATAGAAACAATTCGATATGTAGTCATATGTACCTGACTTATTTCACAGTATGTTCTCAAGGTGTATCCACTTACCTATAAATATTTCAAGTTTATCCTTTTGATGGCAGAGTAGTACTCCATTGTATAAAAAACCACATCTTGTTTTGCTGGGCATGTGGGCCGTTTCCAAGACTTAGCTATTACAAATTGTGCTGCTATAAACATGATTGTGCATATATCACATGATG
The DNA here is from genome assembly GCA_004026905.1 of Hystrix cristata. NCBI lineage: Eukaryota > Metazoa > Chordata > Mammalia > Rodentia > Hystricidae > Hystrix > Hystrix cristata. The sequence goes on from PVJO010024716.1 coordinate 20,212, forward strand.
TTTTTAATTCTTCTGGGAAGAGACCAAGAAGAGGTATAGCTGGGTCGAATGGACTCTTTAGTTGTAATTTCTTGAGGAATCTCCACACTGATTTCCACAATGGTTGGACCAGTCTACACTCCCACCAACAGTGGAGAAGGGTTTGGGTTTCCCTGCAGCCCTGGCAGCATTTGTTATTGGTGGATTTCTTGATAATAGCTGTTCTTTCTGGAGTGAGATGGAATCTTAGCATTGTTTTAATTTGCATCTCTCAAATGACCAGTGATGTTGAACACTTTTTCATATATTTATTTGCCATTTGCACTTCTTCATCTGAGATATATCTATTCATTTCAGGTGCCTACTTTTGGATTGGGTCTTTAAATTTGGGGGGACTGACTTTTTTGAGTTTACTTAAACTCTTAGATCTTGTTTTTCATCTTTAAAATGGAGCAAAAATAGCACACGCACCCCAAAGGAGGCTGTTGTGAGAATTAGTACATATAAAACAATGAAAATATTGTCTAATCATGGTACAGGTACAACAAAAAAGCCTCTCCTGGTAGGATTATTCCACAGTCCTTGCTTTAAACAATTTATACCGGTTAGGGCACAACTGCTTTTATTAGTAAGAGCCAAGGAGTCACTGAGTCTCACTAGCACCTGGGAATAAAAATTTGGTAATGTTTGATAGTAATATTGAGTAAATGTTGAAACAAGAGAATGGTGACATCTAGGTGGATGGAAGTCTAGAGAAGTGAAGAAATAATAATAGTAAGTCAAAGACAATGCATTCAGTCTTCTATTCAAGATGTACAACCATGATGGTGGCAGAAGCCTTTGCATTAAAGAAGACTCTAATAAAAACACCTAGCGGCTGAATTAGCAAGAAGGAAATATCCAAATACACAATGGAGAAAAAAAATCTAGTAAGGGAGAAAAATCCTTGGGTTTCGATTGTGTAGTGTTTTAGCTTACAGGTGATATGACATTTTAAACCAGATGACAACCGAAGCAGGGTGCTTTATAATGCCACACCATTTTGGGAAAGTTTCCAAACAAGGGAAGGAAATGGCTCAAGGTCAAGATGCTAATTCCCCACTTCCCGACACAAGCACACACTGACAATTTTAGTTGTGATGACCCCATCAAGGAGGGGTTCATCTCTCAAATTCCTAGTTTTTACTGTAAGGATTCCTTTCCATCAAAAATGATAATATATAGTAATTATGATATTCCCTGAGGTAACCAGTTAAATATGATATTTCTCTGTATTATTTACACCCAAATGGGCTATGTGATTTATTGCCCCTAACTCCCACAATCTATGGGAATAACGAAATTTGAGAGGCTCTATTTTCTTACAGAGGAAAATCACAAAACCACAAGTTCATCTTTCAGTGAGTGGGAATAACTTAGCTGCCAATTTTTCAGAGGTTCAGAATACCATAAAAAGACCAATTACATATACTTTAATTTCTTCCTCTTTCTCCATTCTAGGAGATAGGTCAGTTTTGTAATTGATATTCTACCCCTCAAAATATCCACCTGGTCACCATCAGTTGACAGCCTTCTTTTTGTGTCATCATGAACTGAAAACTTTATCTTATTATCCCTTTAAAAAATATCGTCATCACCTCACTTAGGCTTAAATATTAAGTCTTACATTTGCATTTTAATAGATCTTCTATTACTACTACCACCTTTGCTTTTGGGTTATAAGATTTATAAATACCTACACAATTGTATTCCCTAAAGGAAAGTGCCTGGCTAGGAAACATTATACAGAAGGGCTTGCTGCTAAAAAAGATGATCTATGGAAATTTTGTACACAGAATGCTGCAGACAGAATCACTGGCCTTTTCTGCGCACCAGATGACTCAGTCATTTACAAATGTCCTTCAGTGGCCCATTTGGAAAAGAACATCTTCGCTGTTTTGCTAGTAAGGTATCCCAAGATCCACATAACTTAACTTGCCTTATTTTATCAAATATTCCTTTCAAAAGGTGAGGGCACCAATTATTTTTACAAGGCAGTTGTAGACTAAAGCATCATCAAATAATGTACATAAAAAAGGTAAGAAACTCTTCAAAACAATGAATGCGAATGCTAAAGGCAGTGCTCCACCTATTGCCCTTTTTCTGCCTGGAAACCATGCTAAAATAACATAAGTAACTCGATGTAAACGACACTGCGACACTCATAAGGTGGGTAAAAATGACTTAGATGGGAGTAATATCAAACCCAAGTACAAGTGATAGGCACACAGACAAAAGGAGTAAGGTGACTCAACCCAAAAAACCCCTCTAAGGGAAATCAACTGCTGTCTTAGAATTGAAGCCAGTAAGGTGCGATGCAGAGTGAAACTCATTTTCAGACAAAATATTTACTGACTGTATTCTTTTTCATGAAGCTACTGGAAGATAAATATAGCCCAACAACATGCAGATGTAAAGCAGAAAATAAGAGATCCGATAAAGAAGAGAAGCAGTTGGGTTCCCAGGGTCCGGAAAACTGGAGTCCCAGCTGAAAGCCAGGCCAGAAGTCTGGATGGGAATGGGAAGGCAGTGGGCTTCAGGATGGATACTTTTGGGAAAAACTAAAACGAGTCTACTATCTAAACAGGTTTGTCTCAAGAAAAAATAACTATGCTGTGAGATTTTTTTACACAGAAGTAAAAAATATTAAATTTAGACAGTTTCAAAAAATTAAGCACAGATTTAAAAACCAATAACTAAGAAAAACACTAAGGTTTACAGAAAAAAAAAAAGGAATGAAAGCATGATAAATGACTTGAAAGAGCAATGAATCGTCATCGTGGTAAAAACTCAGGAGAGGCTTAAATTACTTATTCGGAAGATAAGGAGAAAGACAGAAGGAATCTAAGCGCCAAAAACTGTAAGCTATTGTGATAGGAAATCAAGAAACATTAAAATGGATGAATCAAGAAAATACAATATGGACACACTGTGTAGAAGGTAAATGCCAGAATGAACTACTAAGATTACAAAGTGATGGTTTCTGGGCAGAAATTGAGAGTTATAGGATATATACTTTTTAGTCTAAATCTGTTTGCACTATTGGACTTTAAAACTATGTACATAAATTATTTTGTTACCAAATAAAAAAATGTAAAGGCCAACAACCCATTTTAACAACCATCGTGACATTGAAAAACAACTCCCCTTTCTAGTGACTATATCTAAATTCATAGGAAACAAGCATGAATATTAAAAAGATGTATTTTTTTTAAAAGGTAGATGAAATAAACCTGTACAGATTTAACTACTATTTAAATTATCTTCAGATTAAATTTCCTAACTCAGCAAATTAAACATGGATAGAAGAAAACTCATTTTTAATTCATGGTTATAGCAAGCTGCATTTCCTGTTTCTGACTTGAAGTCCTAATTAAAGGGAAAAATGGTCTAGTAAAATATGGATAAAGTCATTCTCTTTTGCGTAAGACTAGAAGTATCACTCAAGAGGAATAAAAAAAATTCTTAGCACATATCACAGTGAATATTAATCCATTTGTTTCTAAGGTGAGGCCTAGGTTCCTTTCTGAAAGACACAGGATTATATCCAAAGCAAATACTGGGCGGTTCTACTGAGAGTCACACAGCCAAGGCAGACTTTGAGTATATCTGAAGCATCATGACGGCCACTGGCATGCAGGTGTCCAATGAGGGGTTCCTCCTGCACAGGCTGACAGGGACCTGTCCTGCCAAGAACA
>PVJO010024717.1:0-23937 GCA_004026905.1 Hystrix cristata
TGGAATTGGCTTCATTTATTCCTATTTGTATACAATTTAGCATTAATATTTTCCTCCTTTTCGATTTAATTTTATTTTCTGAATATGTAGAATATGATAAAATATTACTATCATTCAAAATTTAAACTATAAAAAAGTAAGTACACTTCTTACCTTTCTATCATCTACCTTATTCCTACTCATCTCCAGTGGTAGCATTTTAATTACTCTATGGCTTGTGCTTCCTTTCTCTTCTTGCTTCCCTCCTGGCCTCCTTCCCTCCCTCCTTCTTCCCTCCTTCTCCCTTTCCTTTCCCTCCCTTGTTATGTTTTTTTGGGGGAAGGGTATCAAAGCTATATACTGTACACATTTTATTTTACTTAATTACTTATTTTACTTAATAAAATTACACATTTTATTTTACTCATTTTTTTTTTTTGGCTTAACTATGCATCTTGGTAATCATTTATACTGGTTTGTAAAGAATATTCTTTTTCTGTTTTGTGGCGATAGCAAATTCCATCCCATGAAACTATTTAAATTTATTCACCCAGTTTCCTATGAATAGACATTTAGGGTCTGAATAATATTTTGTCACCATAAATGACATCTTGGTGAATAGGAAAGTCGTACATTATAATCTCTTCCAACTCGAATTAGTTTTATACTTCCATCAGCAGTGCATGGGGCATTGGACGCACAGATTAGCACTGTCCTTTACATGACAGAGAGCAAGATGCAAGACCCAAAGACAAACCAAACCTTTTCCCTAAACTTGCCAGTCAGATGCTCGCTCCTCCTCCTGGGGGAGTGTGTAAGCTGGGGCAGGAGAGACACAGGTGCTCCCTCCCCCCAAGACCACTAGGGAACAGCCTACACCCCACAGCACTGTTCTGACCATTGCTTACATGTATGGGCAAGATCAGGTTTGTGTGATTGATTCATGGTCAGGGACGATCCCCTTCCCTTCTTCCTTGAAGATTCCTCTCACAAGCCTAATTTGTCCTTGAATTTGGAATCACCATGTTCTCTGTCATGAAGGAGCATCACGATGCCACGATACACAGACCGCGTCGTCCCCGCCCACTCCGCTCATGAAGACAGAGTGACAGACTTCCTGAAAGTGTCGGGAGGGATGATGCACGTCACTATCACCACTCTACGACCAATGAGGATGGACAGTTTCTCCTTTCTTCAGAAAGAAGTCAATATTTCTTCTCCTAGTTACCGTGAAAATAATTTGCTTTATGTTTTTCCAGTACAACCTTATTCGATTGCAGGACCCCGAGGGCGGAAGTAATGAACAGATCCTTCTTCTCTTCAGTATACATGTGACTCTGTTAGAGACGACTTACACATGTGACAGTTTGTTTGCTCTAATGAGCCACCGACACCCACTTGGCTAAATACTCAGCCCTGGAATACCTCCAGGGGTCCATAGAACTATTTGACATGGGATCGCAACATAAAAATGAAAAATCTATTTAATATATCTGAACCAACCATCTAATGTGTGTATTATTTTTGAAGATTCTAAAATATGAGCACCAAAACCTGATATTAAATTGCTTAAAAAAGTTGTAATGGCTTTATTTTTCCCTGTTGAGATTAAACATTTTCTGCAGTAGATGCTGTGGAAAGAGAAGATTTACAAAGAGAACGAACATGCCAGGGACATTATACTTGCCAGTTTCATCTGTTTCTTTCCAGTTTGTCTTCAGACTTCTCAATAGTAAATGTTGCATACTAACATAATTTCCCACAACTTGAAAGCAGTATGTACTCCGAATCTCTCATTTTAATTAAAACACTGTTGCTTAGCTAAGAGTTGTCAGGACAATCTTTTCTACCTTATATCGACTGCATATTCTGGCTACAGATTAATTACAGACAACACAATCTGGGGAATTAGTGCAGGGGCCATTTTTCACCTTTATAAATGTTCTTTCTTTTTTTTAATACTTATAAACAGAAAATGCACTGGTTATGTAAGAAGAGGATTAGGTGCTATCTGTTTGATACTATTTCTTATTGAGCATCCCTATCAAATTCTTGTCATTTGTGAGATAAGATGACATTTTGCTGTACTATACACATTCTTCATGCAATAAGACTTCCGTGGAGGAGGGGCTGGGGATTTAGCTCAGTGATTAGAGTGCTTGCCTTGCAAGCACAAGGGCCTGAGTTCGATCCCCGGCACCACAAAAAAAAAAAAAAAAAAAAAAAAAAAAAAAAAAAAAAAAAAAAAAAAAAAAAAAAGACTTCCGTGGAGGAAATGAAAACCAAACCAAATGAAAGCAAGAAAATAAAGGCTCTTCTGTATGGATTAGTTGCTCCAAAACGTGTGAACGAATCTCACCAGAAACCAATTAAAGCATTAAACACATCATGACATTTTATCCAAATCAGATTAGGAGCCACATATGGGTGTTACAGCAAAGTGAAAATGATTGTGAGGAAGGATGAAGAATTTTTAGCAATAAAAAAGTTAATGTCGACCCTTGATCCTTGGAACTTATGTGGCGCCTGATGATATTTGTGTATTTAAAAATGGCATTTTCCATGGATGGTGTTGCTTTTGAGAAGTGACTCTCTGGAAGGCCTCTCTGATCAGCAGGGGTCTTGTTAGGTTCTTTTCAGCCCACATCATGTGAGACAAACCTCCTTCCTCACAATGGCGTCTATGGGCCTCCTTTGTGTGGTATCCCCAGAAACTGTCACTCCAGCAAGTCTTTTCTGATCTTTCCTGTGTCACTCTGTGTCTCCCTTTTCACGACTCCCTTCTTTTTGTTTCATCTCTAATGCTGTCTAAAGTTCCATAATATCAAAAACAGCAAGAACGAACGAGGAAAAAGTTCCTTTTACTTAAATTCCACATAGACTATTATTGTCAATGTCTTGGCCTTATCTTCTCCTTCCTGTTTTTTTTTCTCAAGTTGATAACTTTCCTTTTCTTTTAATAAACACTTCCAATTTGGAGTCATGGGCTATATTCTAAGTTTCTATTTCAAGTTTAGCGCGAAGAAGTAAACAGAAAATAGAAGGTAAGTCTTCCTCTGGTTCCATGATTTCTGGCTACCTCGAGTCTCATCACATCTTATTGGGATGACCAGCTTCCAGGATGAGAGTCACCAGAGACTCTGGCTTTCCCTCTCTGAGTCCCAATTCCTGTTCATGCCTCCTTCCTTGAATGTTCTCTTCTGTACAGTCTAAGCTCCAGGCTGACTGTACCACTTGTTTTCTCTGAATGTTTCCTGCCCTTTCCAGCTTCCTTGCTTTGATGTTGTTACTTATCTCTGCTACCCCAGTTCCTATCTTGTCTTGCTGAGTAACTTCTCTCCTCTGCCCACATTTCCTGAATTTTGTGTCTCTCTTGTCCCATTGCTTAACGATGCTCTCTGCTGCACTGTGTTCTCTGGGAGGACAAAGACTGTGCCGTTTTTCTTTATACCGTATGTGAAAACTTTCATCAGCACATAATAAAGCCTGGCTTGCTGAGTGTATTACACGATTTCCCATCACTGGGACAAAATACCCAACACCCGCAACTTAAAGGAGGAGAGGTTTCATTTACTCACAGTTTTGGGGGTTCAGTCCATGGCTGGCTGCCTGCAAGGCAGAAACAGCATGGTAGAAAAACATGGCACAGGACAGTTGCTCAACCTATTGCAACCAGAGAACAGACAAAAAAGGGAGGAGTCAGAGACAAGAATACACCCTTCCAGATCATGTCTCCAGTGACCGACATTCTCCAACCAGGCCCCACCTCTGAACATGAGAAGTTGGGGATATTTTAGATCTAAACCATAATAAGAAGAGAGGAAATAAGTGAGCAAAGTGAGCAATGAACGGCTTCTGATGATTTAGCTAGCCCAAGATCTGAAGCTCTAACTGTGGAAGCTGCATCTCCCTTCCCAGGCTACAAGTATCTTGCAAAATCCACAAAATTTCCCCATCTTACCCAGATTTTTATTTTGAATTTAACAATTTTTCTGGTTGACTTTTGACAACATAAAGGGTGTCTTTCAATTCTGAACTAAACAGGTATAGTAAGGTCAACAGGCAAAGAAAGGAAGAGGCACTGTTGCTAATAACAGCATGTCCAAGTGTACATCTCTGTCGGAGTAAACCTCAGAGGAAAGTGTGGTTGGTTTCTAAACGTGCTTCCTCCTGTCATCATGTTATAAAAACTTTTTGGCACATGGTTAGAGGACACAAGTCTGGAAAGGAATTGAGTGAAAGGTCAAATAGGAATTGTGTGCTTTCAGAATTCTTGCTATATGTAATTATGATGATTAACCTTAACTGTCAACTTGATTCAATTAAGAGATGCCTAGAGAAGTAATGAGATTGTGAGGCTACTAATCTAATCGATGGATTAACCTATCGATAACTCATAGCTGAATGGGCTATTAGGAGGCGGGGTCTATTTGGACGAGCTAGGTCATGTGGGACATGCTTCTGAAGACTATATCTTTTCTGGGGATCTTTCCCTTTCATTCTGCTTTCCACTTGCCACGAAGTGAGCAGTTCTACTCCAATATAACCTCTTACCATGATATTTCTGCCTGGGAGCCTACTGACCATGGACTGAAGTCTTTGAAACTGTGAGCCAAAAATAAATCTTTCCTCCTTTAAGTTGTATGTGTCAAGTATTTTGGCCCAGAAACGGAAAACTGGTCAACATAGTAATACACTGAATCTGGAACTATTCATATAATTATATGTTTTCATAGATACATATATTTATGTACATGTGATTATATATATATATAATATATATATGTATAAATGGTTAGACACATGATTAATATATTCATTATAGGTATATAGATGCTACCGACATGTACTGGAGTTGAAATCATAAAAATTCAACATGGAATCAGTTTTCACAGCACCGGTTTATGTTGTGAAAAGAAAAAGATAACAATCTTCGGCATCGCTTAGGAGTGGACAGCAAAACCATGAGTGCAATTACTCAAAAACCTTGCCTATTTTTTTTCTGTAATTTTCCAGATAAGCTTCTCAGTAAGATGGAACTTTAAATTAATGGGTCATGCCTTCTTAATGTTTTTTAGCCATCTCTGAAAGAAGAAAAAAAAAGAGTTGTTTTGGTTTCATCTCCCGACCCTTGAGAGATTCCAAGAAAAACCATTATTTTTAAGGCTGGATGACTGATGACTAAGGGCAAATCCTGGTGGATGAGAAACCCTGGTACTCATGACCTCTGAGATTTTTATATTCCTGTGGTTATTCTCATCATTTTACAAGTGGTTTAGTTTGTCTAATTTTGAGAAGGACTTGAAATTTGCAACTCTGGAATTTTTACATTACAGTCTATTCTCTTTTAATTGCACTGAGTTTTCTTTCTCAAAGTAAACTTCACCAAAGGCAAAAATGCACAGATACCTGCGGAAGTTCCATGTTAATGAGAAGCACAGTGGTACTTTGGTTCATGAACTTAATTTGGTCCATGAGTCTGGAGAAGAGAGCTGCACTTACGTTCATCACCTAACACAGAGTTCACCAACAGAGGCAGCATTTTCCTGAATGCTTCTGGTGGTGATCTGAATTTTCCTGAACAGAAGCGTTGGTTTACCAAGGTGCTACTCTGTTGTGAAAGCCTCTCTGCTTCACATTATATTTGACAATGAAAATTAATTTTTTTCAAATACTCTTCATCGAAATGGATGTCTTTTTCTGTTGTTTAAGAGTTAATAATATGGAAATATAAGTACACTCTGGATCTTACCTATGTACTACATCTATTTTAAGATCATCTCAGATTTTTATGTGTCATAAGAAATTTCTTCAGGAAACAGCCATTTTTTGTGTGTTATCGTGCAATGATTTGTCTGCCTAAAATTTAGTTGTTATTCAGATAAACTCATAATCTGGTTTTAGGGTTGTGTCAGTTTGAAGGCAGCAGAGAATATCTCTGGCTGACTTTACCTAAAGGACATTTATTGAAAGTATTTCAGAGATCACAGAATTGGTGGGAGCCCGGAAGATCTGGCAGAGTAGGCATCACGACAAACTATAAAAAATACTGATGATAATTTTGAATATATCAAAATAAGTATCTTCTCTAAAAATATTACCTTTACCAGAGCAGAAACAAGAACCCAGAGACAGAATCAACATCCAGTAATTATGTCTGACAACAAATGATTCAGAATATATTAAGAATTTTTAAAGTCAGCAAAAAGAAGGGCACTGGGGATTTAGCTCAAGTGGTAGAGCGCTTGCCTAGCAACTGCAAGGCCCTGAGTTCAATTCCCAGCACTGCCCCCCAAAAAAACATTAGCAAAAAGAAGGCATGAGATAGTCAATAGAAATGTGTGTAAAGGAAATGGGCAGGTTATTCCGAGAAGAAACCCAAATATCTAATCAAAATGAGATATTCAACTCCCCTAGAAATAAATGAAAATTAAAAAGAGATTTTATTTCCTACTCATCTTTTTTTATCAAAATTACAAAGTCTGATATTGCTAAGCATTGAAGAGGGTCTGGGATCAGGGTACCTCATCTATGCTGCTGTTAGAGTTACACACTTGTAAAGCGGTTCTGTGGAGAGACCTGGCAATATCTCGCGAAGCTGAAGAAACTTTTCCTGTATTTCATGGTATTTCCCTGGCACTCTATTTCCACCTGTAAATATGTACTTCACAGCACCTCTTACACATACGTACATAGGGTGATATGACAAGAATGGTTATGATAGCTTTGTATGTAAAAGGTAACAATATTGAAAACACATAAACGCCTACATGCAGGAATAGAAAATTTATGGCATGTTCATATAATGGAAAAGCTTCAATGGGAAAAAATTAAACAGGAGTTTCTTATCCTAAGAGGAATTCATCTTCACAAAATGTTGAGTGAAATAACTTGCAAGATGACGTGCATCATGTGAACCATGAACAAAAGCTACATGGAATTTCTTGCCTTTACGCTTGCCCAGAGGATCCAGCATACTAACCACACTGTTAAAGGAATATTTGTGGGGTTTTGTATTCACTGATTTTTGTCTTTTCTTATCAGTTATGGAACAATTGCTAATAGTTTAGGTATTGAGTAGATAGACAACAAAGCTTACCTGTGAAGTACTGTTAATTTATTTAATTGGTAGCTTTGAGATGTGTAATTATCTCTATAGACTCAAAAGTACATTTTATCAATAATGGCTTATCCTAAAGAGTGCTGCTGTACAGAATTATTGATTCCTAAATTATTTTGGGGCAAAGACATTTTTGTATTGGAATAAGAGAATAATATCTACTTATTTAGGGTTTAAAATTTTGCTGATCTTTAGATACGTTTGATTAAAATTTCATTATAAGATTGCACACTTTCCAAGTAAATAGAGCATATTTCTTATATTCCTCTCAAATTGGAGATTTGGACAAGTAAAATAATTTCTCAGAATAAATAAGATATATTTTTATTCCATATCCACCAGGAGATTTCTCATGGAATTTAAATTTTTTACCAAGAGATTGACCTTTAGCAATTGAATAAATCGAGTAATTTGCCTGATGATGGATTTCCAGAGCTCCTGAATCTGGAGATGATGATGACGATGTTCCATGTTTGTGCCTTGTAGTACTTTCAGCTAGAAGATGCAGTATTCGATATTCCTTTGACTTTGGGGGTCATATTCATGACCATACCCTGGTAATTCTAACTTAGTATTTCTAGGGGCAGAGCTAGGAATCCACGCTTTTAATGAACAATCTTTGTCATTTTCATTCTTATGATATATGGACAATATTTTGAGAGATTCTGAGTTATGATGTAACTCTGAGGAGTGTAGGTTTGTCAAAAGTAATTGTGTGTGTGTGTGTGTGTGTGTGTGTGTGTGTGTGTGTGTGTGTGTATGTGTAGGCAGCAGTCAGGATTTTGTTTTACAAGTGAGATGGTAGAAGGCAAGATATATTTAAGTTGTACATATTTGTGTGCAGGACACTTGTCTATGTCCTTTGGTCGTATTAGGCAAACATCACTCACCTTAAGGGAAACTGAAAGCCACAGTATGACTGAGATGCTTGATAAATAAATTACAAAGCATATTAAGAGAAAAATACTATGACAAGGAAAATAAACAGGTAAGAGAACCTCCAAGTGCCTGTTAAGTTGAGAGGCCAGGGACAAGTCTCAAAGAAATGGTGACGTTTTAGCAGTCTTGAGGAAGGTGAAGAGATTGACCATTAGGACACGGAGGGTAAGTGCATCCCCAGAGAGCCTCACACAGGCCTTGGGGGGGGGGCTAATGGGCAGGGGACCTCCCTGAAGGAAATGAAAGGGACAGCGAAGAGTTAGCTGTGATGAGCGAGCGCACGGAGAGCCTTGCAGACCTCGGTAAGGACCTTGATGTTTGAGGAAAGTCAGGACTCCTTGGAGAGTCTGGGGAGAGAGCTTCATGATCGTACTTGTATTATTAAAGAGTCACTCTGGCTGGGGTACAGGGTGGTACCAGCAGGAATTTGGGAGTAATTCAGAAGAGAGAACCTCAGTGACAGTGGGGAGAATTAGCAAAAATCTGAATCTGTTTTGAAGATACAGCCGAGAAATTCCTGATCGAATAAATGTGAGATAAGATGGTATGATAGAGGAAGATACAAGTAAGTACACGACTTGTGGTTTCACCTATGAGGAAAAACAAAAAGTACTATCAATTGAAATATAGAATATTTTGGGGAAAAGACCATAAAACCTTCCACTTTTCTAGTACTTCCAACTAGACAGTGTAGTGAGCTTAAGATATGGGGCAGCTTCTATGATCTGTTATGCGCTAGCTATTTGAACAGCTCAGGGAATCCCTGTTTTCTTATCTTTGAAATGAAATAATGTTAGTCCTGCGTATCTTGGAGGTTTTCTTTTCTTTGTGAGAAACAACTGAGATAATGAATATATATTTCAGTGTGGTGTATTAGAAAGGCAGGAGTTCATAATATTATCTAGACCTATTTTATCGTTACAAATTATACATTTTTAACTGTAGCAATGCAATAAAATATAATACTGCCATTTGTTTTTATATCTAATATGTGCCAGGTGATGCATAAGACAATTTGAATATTCTCTTTCTAATCCTTACAGAAACTTTATAATTTTACAGATGTGCGACAGTTCATTTGATATTAAATAGTATAACCATAATTTAAATTCAGACACTTTTTCTACAATGTAGGACCTTATTAGTTGATAGAAAATTACCAACCAAATCTAATATATTGTGATCTTTTAGTTTTTTAAGCTTTTACAAATAAATTTGGCTATGGCAAAAGAATAGGTAGCAGCTAAGGTGGAGTTAAATGGTCCAGAAGATGCTCAGCCAAAACTTAATTTCAGAACTAAGCAAATTGGAATATTTTAGGTAGAGAAACAATGAGAATGACCCAGCTGAGCTTAGTGAAGCCGTCACATGCGCAGACCTGGAGTTACTTTTCCTGCTACCCAGGAGAATTCCAGGCATTCAAGGGCTTTTCCTTAAATATAAACGCCTTATGTTTCTACCTAATTCATGTAGCAAAATGCTATTATGTACTTTTTTAGGATTTTCTTCTCTGAAAACAAATGGTACTTGGAAAAGATATCTTTTTATTCATTTAGTGGATGGTCAGAGGGATGTAGGTTACATGATGTTCTTATAAAATCAAAGAAAGTAGTAAATGTGCTTTAAAAGCATTGTGTGCTATACGTTTCATTTAATAACTGAGTTTCATTTGTTTTGTTTTACAATTTGTTTTTCCATAACGTTATCTACCGTTCTTTCTTTCTCGTCCGTGACTGAAGATAAAAAATGCCATTGCTTTTAAATGGGAAAGCAAGGAGTAAATACTGTTCCTTGTACATAATCCATGCAACTCATAAATGCTCCTCTTTGGGCCTATAAATTATTTTCAGTATGTAAAGTGAGGTTAGATTTTAAAAATATTACTTAGATTTGATGTTTTGATATTTGTATTATTAAACTAAACAAAATGAAATAGATTAACTATTATTATCTTCTTTTTCTTTCTACACAGCACTGGTACTGTTTTCTGTTTAGGTGTGAATATTGTCCATAATAAAGATTTTTATTTATCCCTTTATCATCCTACAAACTTACTTCATAGGCAAGTATCTTCTGTTTTTTATTAAAGGAAAACAAAATCTTTTAAAAATATTTCTTTCAAGTGCCATAGAAAATATGTGAAGAACAAATATCATATTCCTATTTCTGAATGCCTCACCCTTGAGGATACACCCCAGCAGGCTAGAGACAGCAAGTCCTACAGCAGCCTTCAGGGCAGGACACGGGCATCGATCTTCACGGCAGGAATAATTATTCATAATATTACTCAGAATCCCTTTCTTACTTCTCTAGTTTAATTACCCTTCTTTACTGAGTAGTCATATTAGTACTGTTATTGACTTGATTAAACACTAATATAAAAATTTCCAAAATATTGTTTATTTCAGACACGTAACAACCCTTCCCATCCATCTCCAACCCACTTCCATACGATGATCTCAATTTGCTGGTGAAGTCAAAACAGTTCCTCTACCTGGTGGCGAAAGCCTTTGATACAGCATCAGGGTCCCTGAGTATTTATTGCGCTATCCAGCAGGAGATCCAGCACTCCAGGTCTGCCCCAGTCTCATCTTTCCATGACATCAACACGCTTCCTCGCTGAGCTCGCCACCAGCGCCCGTCGCGTCCCTCTGGGCAGTCCTGCCATTGCCTGCGTGATCTAGAGCAGTGGTCCTCAAACATTTTGGCACCAGCGACCAGTTTTGCGGAAGACAATTTTTCCACAGATGGGGCTGAGGGAGGATGATGTCTGGCTGATTCAAAGGAACACACAACCTAGATCCTTCCCATGTACAGTTCGCAATAGCTTCCCGGAGCCTTGAGACTCTAATGCTGCTGCTGACCTGACAGGAGGCGGAGCTTAGCAGTAACGCTAGTGATGGGAGCAGTACCACATACACAGGGAGCTTGCTGACTTTACTGTGCTCACTGCCTGCCATTCGGCTCCTACGGGCCATCAGTCAGTCCTTGTCTGGGGGGCTGGGGACCCTTGAACTGGAGACTCTCCCGGTGCCATCTATAGCCAGAGCCCCCTGGGTCCAGCTTGGGGTCTCATCTCGGATTTTTTTTTATTAGTTAAGTATATAACTGGTACATACAAATATAAAATTTGTACTTATTAATTGAGTAATGTGCAGTTTTGAAACATGTATATATTGCCCAGTTTTAAAATCAGGTCGAACACATCATTCATCTCAAATATTTATCATACCTATACGGTAAAACTCAAATTTCTACTCTTTGAAATGTACAATATTGTTACCTATAGTCACCTTTCTGTGCAGTATCACACCAGGAACTTATTGCTCCCATCTAACAGTAACTTAGTATCCGTTGGTTGGCCTTTCTCCTTCCCTCTCCCTTCACTCTCCCAGCCTCTGATAAATATCATTTTACGCTCAACTTCCGTGAAATCAGTTTTTCTGTTCCACAGGAATGAGATCAGGTGATACTTGTCTTTCTGTGCCTGGTTTCTTCTGTTTAAGAAAATGATCTCCAGTTTCACCCATGTTGTTGGCAATGGTAAGATTTCACTCTTTTTTTAATGAATGAATAGTATTCTATTTTTAAAAAATTATATATATATATATATGTATCACATTTTCTTTATTCATTCATCAGTGTATGGACACTTGGGTTGTTTCCGTTTTGGGGTTATTGTGGATAGTGCCACAATAAATATGGGAGTGCAGCTGTATCTTTAACATACTGATTTCAGTTCCTTTTACTTCATACCCATTAGTGGGATTGCTAGGTCATGCAGTAGTTTTATCTTAGTCTTCAAGGAACCGCCATGCTGTTTTCCATAACGGCTGTACTAATTTACATTTCCACCAACAGTGTCACATCCCTTTCCTTCGCATTCTCACCTGCACTTGTCGTCTTTTGTCTTTTTTGTGACAGCCATCCTAACGGGTGTGAGGTGATACCTTACTGTGGTTTATAAGTGCATTTCCAGGGTGGTGGGTGACGTTGAGCATTTTGTCAAATACACGGTAGGACTCCTTGTGAGCGGTATCTGTGCGGGTCCCAGCCTGGCACTGCAGTGGGCTGGATCTTTTAGTTGCCAGCCTGGGGCCAGGGGCCCCTGGGACCCGCTGCGGGCTTCACTTGGCTGTGCCAGCAGCTCAAGGCTCCCCTTCCTGCCCTTCCTACCCAGCAGGTATCTCATCCAGAGCTCTGCTGCCCGGTTGCTGGAAGGTTGACGTGAGGAAAGTGTAACCGTCCTTCCCAAGCTCTTTGTTATACTGTTCCTCACTTCTCTTCTTCTCCCTGGTGCTATCACCTCTCACCTGATTTTCTCAGCCCTTGTGAAGGTATTTTCATGCACAGAGAGTTGTCAACCTGATGTTTTCATGGGTGAGGCGTGCTAGAGAGTGTATTCTATCATCTTGCTAATGATACAACTTTACCCATTTTCTGAGGATACAAAGAGTAGAGGGAACAGAGTTTTATTTTCATGAAAAAACTAATCAGAGTTTGAGATGAGCCAGAGAATCTGCAACACAGGTGTGCAGGTGGAAAGGGAAAGGTTCGATGTTGGGTGAGCAGTCTTATTAGGGAAGAAGATACAGCCCACACAGAGAGGGAGCAAGGAGGGAAGCTGGTGGGAAAAGTCCAGCAAGCAAAGTGGGGTGCTTGCCCAGACTGTGAGGTGCTAGATTAACAAGAACGGCAGGTAGTTTTTGGTGAGCTGTGAGGAGCGGCTGCTGGTGAGATGTAAGTAGAAGGTAGACTTTTATGTTGGTGGCTTTGAGTCTTTAAATTTGACACTGGCTTCAGACTGCGTTACACAGCACGGCTACATAGGCATGGAGCTCTTTTTCAAAGTAGCAGTGAAAGGAACTGAAAAGGTTCCTGGAAATGAAACTCAGCTGTAGGCACCGCGAGACTAAATTCAGCTTTCTTATGGTGAACATCGACTAGCCACTGTTATAAGTGAAGAGAAAATGAGAAAAAGGACATTCCCTTTCGATTCCTGAGAGCTGAAACCTGTGCACTTATGTCTAGAAACAGGAAGTAGTTTGTATGAGACAGAATAGAAATGACCATTTATTTGTTACCTCTATGGTAGAACAAGAATGTAAGAAAGCAACTCTCATAGATGCTGTTAAAGTATTTGTGGAAATGTCGTTTTGTGGGGAAGACTAATCCCCAAGCACAAATGAGTGAAATGAGTGGTGGTGCTCAAAAATATCCAGAATACTGATTTAGACTTATTTTTCTACTCTGTACAGACCTTATATGAAGGAAATAAAACAAAAAATAACAATCATATGTCAACAATAAGCTTCCCAAAATAGCTACACATCTTTAAAAGAAAAAACAAAACAGGTGAGAGAATGCTGGAAAAACCAGAATGCACTGGAAGCAGCAGGCCCAGATGGTGTGCACAGTAGGGTATTAAAGAGAAGCAGCTAGCAAATTCACCAAACTAAGCTGCTTTGGTCAGTAATAAATCATGGGCGTCAAAGTGAGAGGGCCCTGCTCTATTTCTCGGAGAAATAAAAACCACACCACCTACTCGGTTTAATGACAAAATGATCACAAATCTAGTCAGGAAACTGTACACATAATGAAAAATATTTTCAGCAAGCATATGGAAAGCAAACATAACACAGATCACGAAGAGGAAGCATTTAAAAAATAAAATGGTATGAGTTTTAGCTTTTGTTTTTACCAAAATGCACTAAGTAAGTCTACCTGCAACTATCTGTTTAGTCAGGTTTATAGTCTGTACAGTTGCAGCCAAGCAACGAGGTTGAGACAGGGACCTCAGTGGACTGGACCAGGAGAAGCCAGCACAGCCTGTTTTCCTGGGCATCTTGGAATGCGGTTGGACATTATCTGCAACACATTCGTCCAGTAGGGTCAAGAATTTTGACTCATTTCAAAATTAATCCCAGTATATTTACTGAAACTTAACTTTGTATAAAACTTAGATATTTGCTTCACAAAGAATAGATATACTCATAAAATTGGAAAAATAATACAATTAGGTCTTCTGGGCAATGTAGTGTAGTACATGGAGTTCTTTCTCCTTTCTCTTTCCTTCTCTTTTTCCCTTCCCTCTCCTCCCTCCCTCCCTTCCCTTCTCTCCCTTTTCTTCCCTTCTCTTCCCCTTTCTCTCCTCTCTCTCTCTCCCTCCCTTCCTACCCTCCTTCCTATAAAGGATGTTTCACTGCTCATGGCAGATAGACTGCCCTGCCGCTCCCTTTGCTCCCTATGACCTTTAGTCCTCTCTTTGCATTGGAGTATAAACTGCTGTTCTTGATAAATGAGTCTGTCTACTTGACTCTGAATACTAATTTTTAACAAGAGATCCACCCGGGATGTGTGTGGGTAGTACACTAGGTCGGATGGACCTGTCACTTACACACACACACAAAACCATGGAGTAGAAGAAACACAGAGCCACTATACAAAGACTCATCTTTCTTCCATTTTCCAACAAAATTCTAATTGATATAAAAGAAGTGTTGCAACCACAATCATCTATGAAATGTCATATTGTCCTTGGTCCTTCAGTGCATTAAATGTGATGGAACCTACACCTTATGCCTATTTGACAGATGAGGACCCCGAGTCCCAAGAAACTTCAGTGAGTTTGGTCTGGCTAACTGTAATCCTAAAACTGTAATCCTGAGCTGTCTCTGTCTCTTAAAATACAGCAAATAGTGGTCAGAAAATAACATTGCGCTCGACTGATCAAAAAATGTTCTGCTTCCCCAATAACGTGGCAGAAGGAATGTGCCCTCCCCTTCCTATTTCAAGGGCTTTGGAAGGCTAATCCCATGCCACTGGTTCTGTTTTTAATTGGAACAGAAGTCATCTATGTTTAGCAAACACAATGGGTTGTAATAAGTCACAATATCAGGCAGCATTAGAACTTTTCTCTATAAAAGGAAACCAGGGACGTGACCGGATGTGACACCTGTGAGAGACAGAAGGTTATCAGTTTTTATTTGGAACCTGAAAAATGAAAACATGTCATTGAAGAGTACACTGCTCACAGGTATACTGCAGGACCTCTCTGAGGTGTACTGCAGGCTGTGAGGCCCTGTTAGGCAATGTGCGGAAGGAGGGAGGTAAAACAGTGAAACTGTTAGAAACTTAAATCCAACACATGGGGAAAAAGGAGGGGGGAAAATAGGAAAGGCTGTCTTTGTTATCACTCTTTTTTTAAATGGCAGAGATTTTTGATTCAAGGTGACTACCCCTCCTTTACCCAGGTGACTTTGTCCTCCTCGTCTTCCTTAAAAGCCAAGACTGAATCCCATGTCCCTCCTTCTATCACCTGACTCCCACCCACCCTGGGAGTGTCTGAGATGTACATAGATCTAAGCCATGAAACCACCAACACCTGCTGGGAGAGGCGCTCCTTCACTTGTCTTTTCTCCTACAGAAACAGAAGCTCAGGTACGTGCAATTCAGGACATCATGCAGTTTTGCAAGAATGAATGAATAAATAAATAAAAAGTGGAATCCCTCACTCTGTCGGACTTTCAGTACGCTAGAAAAGACTGGCTGATGTATCATGTCTGCTCTGCATGAGAGTGCTTACCTCCTCGGGACGGGGCTTCTCTTTTGAGATTTCCTGGCTGCAGCCCCAGCTTTTATCTCCCTCTCCACCTGAGTTTCAAATGCGTTAGCTCCCCTTTTGCAGTAAATGGGCTACAGAAGAATCTGACAGGATCTAGGCAGCCAGGGATAACGCCGCAGTCTGTGTGATTTAGGAGGCAAAAAGGATATAGGCCACCTATGCAGAGATTGCTACTTCTTTCCAGCCCACCTTCTGATTGTGCAAACACAACATGGCAGAAGCTGAAGGCCCCATTTGGCCTAGAACACATGAAGCTGCCTTCGCACTGTGTCTATACGCGTAATTGCATAGACATTATCATCGATAATCCCTTATCACGACTTGGGGCTAAGTCTCTACTCTCACCACCTTGATTCTGGCTCTTTTAGTCTCGCAGGACCCCTGCAGTGCTAGCTGCCCCCAGGTACTACACCCGGGGCAATGGTTGAGTTGAGGCTTACAGTTTCCCCTGGGAAAGTTTCTTTTGTTATTTTTCTACCAGTTGGAATGTTGGATCTTAAAAAGAGGGGATATGTAGATGAGTAGGAGCTTGTTTTGGCCAAGGGCTATCAGTAAGAAACATAATAATAAGTGGAATGATTGTTAGCCAGAAATATCCCTTCCTTTCTTTTGGAGGATTCTGGGATCTTGCTTGGCAGTCAGGCCCTCTCACTTTGGAAGATGTATGTTTCACTTTCAGGCACCCTCAGGGTAGGAGGCACTAAAGAAACCCTCAAACTTCCCTTCTCAGAGTTGGCCCCTCAAGCATCCTGAGCAACCCTATTGTTAGCTCTTGGAATGGTTCATTAGACACTCTGAGAACAGCACTGGTATTAGTCCCCGTCTTTGTTGAATAGCTTAAATTTCCTGTGCTTTCTATTTAGAAACTGAAAGCTCATACTTATCAGAAAGCCGGTTCCAATGACTGTTCTGAGGATTAGCTAGATAATACGATTTCTCTCTGTGTTAGAAATGCCACTTTGTTACAGTATTAATATCAACAGGCAGAGTGAGGCTAAGCATTATGCTGTCTGAAATTCTCATTAAAAAATGTTACCATCCCTTGAACTGAAGCAGAAGATGCTTTGGTATTAATGAATACAATAGAATTCTAATTGGTCTAAAATTGTACAACTCTGTTGCAGATCAAGTTTCTTAGGGTTCCTCTGATAAGCCAGAATGGTAAAGCCAACAAAATAGTGAGCTATTTTGGAAACTTTCCTAGCTCTCATCTCTCATTTTGCCAAAAATTACACGCATTAGATTAAGCATGCACACTTCAGCACTATAAAGTATATTTTACAATATTTTCTATCATTCCACTTTTATTCACATTTTTATGCTCAGCCACAATGATATTGAAAATCTCTCCAAAAGTTTACTACAGGCGTATCCTGGAGATATTGCAATTCAGTTCCAGAAGACTGCAATAAAGTGAGCCGCACAAATTTTTTGGTTTCTTAATACATATAAAAATTACATTTACACTGTATTGTAGTCTATTAGGTGAGCAATAGCATTATATCTCAGAAAATAATGTATACACCTTACTGAAAAAAATACGTTATTGCTAAAATTTTGCAGGGAGCCCTCAGAGAATCCGAGTCTTGCTGGTGGAAGAGCTCACCTCTCTGCGGACAGCTGCTGACTCACAGATCAGGGTGGTGGGTGAAGGCCTGGGTGACTATGGCAATTTAGCAAAATAAGACAAGAAAGCAAGCAGCATGAATTAACTCTTCTTTTCCCAAAAGATTTCTCTGGAATGTGTTGTGCTGTCTGACAGCCTTGTGCCCACAGTAGAACTTCTTTGAAAATTGGAGCTGCCCTTTCAAACTCTGCCACTGCTCTATCACCATTTATACATGATTCAGAATATTTCACTGTTACTTCAACAGTGTACACAATACCTTCACCAGGTATAAACTACTGTCTTCGCTCATCCAGAAGAAGCAATACTCAGGTGTCAAAGTTTTCTCACAAGATTGAAACAATTCTGTCCGGTCTTTGGGCTGCACTTTCGCACAGCAACTCTGCTGTGTAGGTGGTCGCCCTCACCGATGATCTAAGTTCATCTGGATACTTTGCTGCAGCTTCTACGTCAGACCGCTGCCTCACCTTGTACTTTTATGTTACAGAGATGGCTTCTTTCGCTACACCTAAGAGGCTGAGCCAGTCTGTATTATTCAAACTTTCTTCTGTGGCTTCTTCTGCTCTCTCGGCCTTCCCGGAATGGAAGCGCGCCAGGGCCTGCTCCGGGTTGGGCTTCAGCTCAGACCAGACAGACCGTCTTCGCACCAGCAACAAGGCTGTTCCACTTCATCATCACTCCCAAGTAAGACTTTTGATTTCCTCTGAGGCCTTTTCCTTCCCGTTCATGACTTGGCTAACGGTTTTGCACAAGGGGTTTAGTTTTGGGTCCATCTTGACTTTCAACATGCCTTTCTTGTAAGCTGAATAATTTCCAGCTTTTGCTTTGAAGTGAGAAAATACTTGAACACTTGGAGGCCATCGTAGGGGTATTATGTGGCCTGATTCAACGTTGTTATTGAAAGCAGAGGGAGGCCCACGGAAGGGCAGAGAGATTAGGACCTGCCTGCCAGTGAACAGTGAGAATCTTTACGGCACTTGTTCACTGATGAAGCTTGCTGTGTTATACAGGCAGTTTGTGGTACCTCAAAACAGTCACAACAGTAACACAGAAGATCACTTGTCAGCCTGGTGTGGTGGCGCATGATCACTTGTCAGCCTGGTGTGGTGGCGCATGACTGTAATCCCAGCATGCTGGGAGGCTGAGACAGGAATGATCGCTAGTTCAAGCCCAGCCCAGGAAACTGGGTGAGACCTTGTCTCAAAAAAATCAAAAAGGGCTTCAGTGAGAAGGCGCTGGGTTCACACACACGCACGCACACAAGAACGACTGATCATAGATTAACAGGTACATAACGATAAAATATTGTGCGAATTACCACAATGAAACACAGAGATACAAGTGAGCACATGCTATTAGAAACAACAGATTTGCTTGATGCAGGTTGGCTGCAAATCTTCAATATATAAAAACTGAAATATCCATAACAAGCATGAAAACCAATTACACCGGTATTTCTGGGGAAGGTACCATGAAGGAGGTTCGCTGTGTCCTGGCTGCCAACTTGTTAGAGTTCAGTGAGGGAGATCTTTCCCCGACAAACACAGAGCAAGTTTACAAAAAGCAATCTAATACCAAAGGCAGCAATGGACGACAGCAGCCAAGGAGTCACTGCTTGCCAGATCTCCGAAGCCAGGAAAGATGTCTGAGGAGGGTGAGGTCTCCTCTGCACACGCCCCAGCTGAAGAGGCCCGAAGGGTGGCTTGCCCTGGATTTTATCTCCTGGAGCCATGAGACATCCCAGGCTAAAACACTGGCGGAAACCCTGTTTTGACGGGGAACTAGTACAGAGCCTGGGCTATTCCATTCGGTCCCTCCTTAGCTCAGGATGTGCCTTCTCAGAATGTTTTACAGTTATTTTCAGAAAAATGAAAAACAAGAGCGAACTGGGTCAGTCCGAGGCTACTGGAGAACTAGCCTGCAGTTACTGGGTTTGTTATTTATATGATCAGTGACAAAGAGTTAGAAGACAGTCTATCCTTCTGTTTCACAAGCAACAGACACTCAGGCAGAATTTCAGTCAAATGAACAGTAATCTGATTTACTTAGGCTCGATATCAGGTTTTTTAAAAATCCAAATAGGAAGTTAAACTATGTATTTATGGTGGAATTATTGACACGGTGATGCTGGTTATAAACACGTATTTGTAACTCAGTAAACGCATATAGTTACTCAGTAAGTTTCTTGCTATTTAGAAAGAATAGATACCTGGAATATTTGCCAACTTTTTGAGGTTCACTTTTATATATCTCTGATGTTCCCTTTCAGTATATTCTTACAGCCTTTATGCTCTATACCACTTTTTATTATTTATTCACAAACACATGTAATTTAAAAGATTTTCTTTGTGTAAATTATTTTTGTAAATATTTGTATATATGTGAGTACCTATATACACATAGGCAAATATAAATACACATGTAACAGACACACCTTTTTTTTTTTTTTCTTTGTGGTGCCGGGGATCGAACTCAGGCCCTTGTGCTTGCAAGGCAAGCACTCTAATCACCGAGCTAAATCCCCAGCCCCAGAGACACCTTTTCTAACTCTGATAACAGCGTAAGATTTAACTATGGTACATGTTCAAATGATTCTTGAATAATTATATTGTATAATTTGTTTTGTTCTTTCAAGTAGTTTGATCTCAATTCCTTCCTGTTTTCTACTTTATATTGTCGCTCCTATATTAAATGATATTTTCAAAATACACATATGAATAGGTCATCAGCTTGCCTTAAGGCCATATGGAGGCCATTTTCCACCACCCCGTAATGCCTGGCACGTTGAGACGGCCGCCTCCGCCTTCAGCCTCATCAGCGACCAAGCTGTGTCCGCAGTGTGGCCAAGCGGCCCCCGTCAGCCCTACAGAGCGAGCGGCTGTGCCGCCCCACACCAGGCCCTTTGCATGTGCTGTTCTCTTGGCTGACACGCTCTCTCTGTGTTCCGAACACCTTTTCCTATCTACATGTGCCCTGAACCTGCTCAGCCCTGATGCAGACTTTTCTGATTCCTCTACTGGGGAAGAATCTTTTCTTCCAGGTCCTACCAATGATTTTCAGCTGCATGTCTCATATACCGTTTAGGATCATAAATTTTTCTGCAAGTAGATAAGAACAGTAGCAAAGCTGCAATGAAAAGTCGCCACTGGGGAGGACAATGGACCTCCAGCAAGAGGAGAGGCCACTGGAACATGATCACTAGGAGGACATTTGATAGCAAACAATATGATCAATTATAACTTTTATAAAAATGATGTCCGTCAGAAAAACTTGAGAGGGTTTTGTTTTGTTTTGTTTTGTTTGTTTTTTTTTTGGTGAGACAGTAGTTTCTGAAGCTGTCATTAAAATAAAACTTTGGTTTAATCCATTTCACCATGAAATTTGAGTTCTTGGTTGCTGGATTTGTGTCTGACTAGCCTTTACATAAGCCACCATCTCAGTGATCTTAGCTCCTTGCTATATACATGCAAATTTGGTAGGTGCAGTAGCCCCTTTATCCACGATTTCAGTTATCTGGCCTGGTAATATTAATACAACCAGCCCTCTGTATCCCAAGATTCAGCATCTGCAGAATCAACCAACCGTGGATCAAATATTCAAGGAAAACTACTGCATCTGTACGGAAAACATAATTTTCCCTTGTCATTATTCCCTAAGTAAAACAGTATAATAACTATGTATATAGCATTTACATGGCATTAGGTATTACGAGTAATCTGGAGATGATTTAAAGTATATGGGAACGTGTGGAATAGGCTATATGCAAACACTATACCATTTTAAGTAAGGGACTTGAATGTTTGTGTATTTGGTGTCCACAGGGGGTCCTGGAAACAACGTCCTGAAGTTATAGGGGATGACTGTATTTGTCTTGACTTGTTTAAGAGACACAGAGAGAGAGAGGAGAGAGAGGCCGAGACCATGTAATTTTGTTAGAACATATTGTCATAATTGTACTATTTTATTAATATTTATTGCTCTAATCTCTCACTATGCCTACTTAAGATCTGCTATGGCTTTCCTGTACACACATCCCTGTGATTAAGGTTAATTTATTAAGTAAACTCAATCACAGGGATGTGTGTACAGGAAAGCCATAGCAGGTATGTGCTGGTATTATCTATAGCTGTAGGCACAAATAAGGAAGAACTTCTCTATGTGATGACGAAAGCTTTCAGCTGTCTCATATACACAACGGTCATACTTATGCATTTGTTCTGAATTAGGTAATCAGTCCCCTTTACTCAGAAAAAGCTGCTCCATATCCTTTCCAGGCTATCGCTCCAATTATTCCCTACTGTACACTTAATTCCTTATATGAACCTATTTTTTTCTCTTTTTTCCCTGTCATCATTCTTCCTTTGGTTCTTCATAATCATATTTACTTAACATATCTGAGCCTTTTCATTTCTACTTGCCTGGTTTGTGTATTCCGACCTCTATTTATGCTTATGTAGATTAGTCTTTTGTTTAATGGTCCTCATCCAACTAACTCTAACCTCACTCCTGCCTCCCCTACCATGTAAGATGAGGCAGGATCATCCTCTTTGTTAGACTTCATTTTCATCAAGGGCTTTATTTGTCTTTTGATGCTGGAGCTGTTGATACTCATTTTCAGTGATACAAGGAATTATTAAATCTGGTCTTCACATTGAGTATTATACACAGTATTCAGGGTAGGGGGCTTAATGCTCGGTTTATAGCGCTACCACATGTAACCTTCCCCAAATCAACCTCTACATGTATGGCTGAAAGTTGAGAAGTTCTCTGTAGCTGAAACAAGTTTTAACCACTCTGTCATGGTGAGTCCAACAGGGAAGAACAAGGCAAGATAAAAGAAAATGAAACAAAAAAGCAAACAGGCAAAGGTGAAGAAATAACGCCCCAGAGAATTCATTACTGAAAGTTACATTTTAGGATCTTGTATTGCAGGGATACTGTTATTGCCTGATACTACTGTGTGGTCTAAAGATCAAGGAACCCACACATACTGGAGCCCTGTTTTGTTTGGGGACAGAACACTTTTTGTTGTGCTATTTTCTTATTAACTAAGGGTATCCCGCAGCAAGGTCGATGCCCCAGAAGCACCAATTAAAAAGAACTCCTAGGGCCTCTGTCCAAAGCCAAGAAGCATTCTTGTCTTCTTTCATACACAGCCACCATGGCCCCTGTGAGCATTCAGATTTTAGTTGCTATCTCTGCAATAGGTGAAACATTATCATTACCTGACATGAAGGAAGAAACAGAGACTAATCTCCCAAATGCAAATTACAAATAAAGTCCTACATTAGGCTGGGCTTTTGCTGGTCTTTTATTCTACAGTCCTCATCCTATTTCAATCCTGTGTGATTATATGTAGACAGAATTCTTATGGAGTTGCAAAAGACACGTATTTTCCCTGTGGTATATATTTAACAGCCTTTTATATTTCCTATTGAGATTCCCTCTGCTTTCAAAAAAAAAAAATGTGTGGCAAGGTTCCTGGGGCAGAGGGCTGTAGGGGTGGAAAATTCAGGCATTCTCAGATTGATGTGCCATAAATCATCATTTGATTGATGGTAAGTATCTGTAGGTGCAGCAATAGATAGTGGCTATAAAAGGTGAAGAAAAAACAGTTCCAGTCATAAAATGGCCCACTGAAAATGAAATGGATACTGATACTGCTTTTCAAGAAGTAAGTTGAAGCATGAAAGTAAAATAATTTTAAAATTATTTTAAAAATTGGCTATAGACTTTCTCAGAGGGACACAGTAAACATAATTTGAGATTTAAGCACATTTTTCTCAGAAAGTGACAGAACAAGATGACAAAAATAAGACAAATATTTGAAGAGCAGTTAACAAAATAGTCTTAAATGGTATCTATAGAATAATGCACCTAACAACTGCAGAATACCTATTCATCTCAAATGCACATGGAACATTTTCCCAAATTGACCATATGAGGAACCAATTTTCAACAAATTTTAAAAGAGAAAAATTATTCAGGGTTCATGCTCTGACCTAAATGGAGTTAGAAGTCAAAAACAAACACCAGAAAATTAGCTAAAATACTCCAAATTTTTGAAAGTAAATAATATCTGAATAATCACAGTCAAATAAAAAATCATGAGATAAATTAGATCAGTCTTGATGATTAATAATGAAAATACAATAAATCAAATACTGTGGAATGTTATACAGCTGTGCTCCAAAGGAGATTTTTATAAACATTAAAAGAAGGTTGAAGATCAATCATCTGAGTACTTATTTTAGGATGTTAGTAAAAAAAAATAGCAAAAATAACTCGAAAGAAGAAGTAACAAAAAGTAGAAGCTGGACATGGTGGCTCACATGACTGAGGGTGGAGGGTTGCAAGTCTGAGCCCAGCTCGGACAAGTTAGTGATTAATTGAGGCCCTGTCTCAACATTTAAAAGTAACAAAAGGGCTGGGGATGTAGCTCAGTGTGAAGGGCCCAGGTTCAATCCCATGTACATTAAAAAAAAAAAAAGTAACTGAAAAAGAGAACTACAGACCAATCTCCCTAATGAACATAGATGCAAAAATTCTCAACAAAATTCTGGCCAACAGAATACAATGAATTATCAAGAAGATTATACACCATGACCAAGTAGGATTCATCCCAGGGATGCAGGGATGGTTCAACAT
>PVJO010024718.1:0-23815 GCA_004026905.1 Hystrix cristata
AGATAGAACATTTGTCACCATTTTATTTCAATAGATAATGTCTCTGAAAAAGTAAAGTAAAAATTTGAGCTTTCTGCTCTTCTCAAATCAACAAACTGAGGGTTCAATAACTGATTTTTAGGAGGTATGACAACAGCATAAGAGAACACCAACGTAGAATTGTGCAAAGAATGATGAAATTAAAATTGAACATTCTTTAATGTTTCACCAGCAGCACAATATATAGCAATTCAGGAAAGCAAAGGTTTGTAAAACTTTGAGGATCATCTTCTAATGTTTTGAGCCATGGTGGTTGAGATAAAACAAATAGCCTCACTTGCAGTGCCTTAAATCTAAAAGAGAACTATTCCTGCTTTTTCTTATTTCCTGTCTTTACAAACTTTTGAAAACAAAAGAAGCAACACTTTACGACAAGGAAAGTAATGGTTGCCACACACGCCAGCAGGAACCCGATCACATCCAGTGAGTGGTACTGGTACCAGGTGAGGTTCTGGGCAAGTGGCCGCAGGTGCTTGGCCCCTTTGTGGCGCATGACGAACTCCACCCAGAAGACCACCCTGTCCAGGGGCTTCATTGGCTGGTCATGGTGAATGGTCGATAGCCACATGGCCTTCTCTTTAAAGCTAAGAAAAATTATGTAGACATGAATTTATAGAATGGATGAGAAAATACATGCATGCACATTTTTTTGTGTATGTGGCCAGTCAAATTGAAAGAAAATATATGTAAACTATTTTCTTCACTAATAATTTGCAGATGTTAGTCTATCAACACTTTTGAATGCATAACATTAACTATGTGTGCAAAAAAGCTAGGAGAATATAAATGTATCTAATAAACCAATGGGAATGTGTTAAGTCCTAAAGTCAAAGCAAGAACAACGAAGATCATACCTTGAGGATATAGAGTTGAATTATATTATAATCAGATGTTAATGGATGGCTCGAATTTGCAATAAGAGTCAGAACATACAGTAAGAAGGCAAGTCCATTGTAAGGATTAGGTACATGTGTGGGTAAAGGTAGTAATGAGTTGGTAATGACCAGAACCTAGTTTTAATATTTTATCATTGGGCTAATGATTAAAACTATAACAGCAGATTGCCTTCTTTTATCCTCACCCTAACACTGGTTTCTTGTTCTTTTTAAAAATGTCTGATGGGTATACAGGTTGCTTCTAGAATTTAGCTATTACAAATTGTGCTGCTATAAACATTGTTGTGCAAGTATCTCGGTAGTATGATGTCTCTAGCTATTCAGGAAAGATACCTAGTAGGGGAATGCCTGAGTCATATGGGATTTCTACTCTCAGACTCTTGAGAAATCTCCATACTGGTTTCCATAATCGTTATACTAGTTTGCATTCCCACCAACAGTGTGGGAGGGTTCCCTTTTCACCACACCCTGCCAGCATTTGTTATTGTTTGACTTCCTAATGACTGCCATTCTTTCTGGGGTAAGGTGGAATCTTAGAGTTGTTTTAATTTGGATTTTCCTATTAGCCATAGGCATTGAACATTTTTTTTTCACATGTTTGATGGCCATTTGTATTTGTTCCACTATGAAATATCCGTTCATTTCTCTGGACCATTTCTTGAGTGGGTCATGGATTTTAAGTAGTTTAATTTTTTTGAGTTCTTTGTATATTCTAGATATTAGTCTGAGAGGTAGCTAGCAAAGATTTTTTCCAATTCTCTGGGTTTTCTCTTTGCCTTCCTAATTCACTCTTTTGCTGTACAGAAACTCTTGAATCTAATGTAGTCACATTTGTTGATTCTTGTTGTTATTTCCTGTGTGACTGAGGTTCTGTTTAGGAAGTCCTTTCCTACTCCTATGTCTTCAAGTGTTTTACCTATTTTGTCTTCCAGCAGGTTTAATGTTTCTGTCTTAATGTTTAGATCTTTGATCCATTTTGATTTTAATTTAGTATATGGTGAGAGATATGGGTCCAATTTCATTCTTCTACAAACTGACAATAGCTGGATAAACAAAATGTGATATTTATATATAATGGAATACTATTCAGCTATAAAGAATGACAAACTTGGATGGACCTGGGAAATATAATAATGAGTGAAATAAACCAGACTCTCAAGCTGGAATACTGTATAGTATATCCCTCATTTAGTAAGGTAAATTGCAAACAAAAGAAAGGGTAAACAATGGATACAAAAGGCAAAGTGTTAGATATAAGCTAATAGACAAAGGGTTCAAGGGAGCAAGAAAAGGGCAAAGGGGAAGGGGAATGGTAATCCAGAGGAATAATGATATTTTAAAAATAAGAACCTAATAATCCAAATTTAAATCAGTGACACATACACTGGGTACCATAGTAACTTTATGCAGTTGTGACTTACTGCTTCATTTATGTGCTTGTTTACATTGCTCACTGCCATGAGCAAAAGGCACAATGTATTGTGGTCTGTAAGATTGCATAATGGCCTGAAAGTTTGTGTAATTTTTTATAAATTTTAGTTAAAATCTAAAAAAAACTAAAAAATAAAAAAATAAAATAAAATATCTGTGGCCCTAGTTTTGCTTGTTAAATGCATAAGTTTTGCTTGTTAAATGCAAGGCAGAGCTGCTTTCTTCTCTGGCTACTGTGAGTAAAACATACTGGTTTTTAGAGTGTTTGGATTATTATTGTCATGTGATTAACTCTCAGTGAATGATTGCTGTTATTATTGTTGATATTTACCTAGTTAGTACTGTGATTTGAGATTATGAGGAGTGGTCAACAGTTTACACTGTGAATAACATTTACATCTATTACTGATGTTGCAATGATTGGGAGATAGTGTAGACTAGAGAACATGTCTTTGCAAGTCTAAACCACAATCTTTGCATTAAGTGGTAGAAATAAAAATGGAGGTAGTCTATTTGCTGTTTAGTAGCTGTGGGAGGGCTGTGTTTCTAAGAGCGTTCTCTAATCTTGCCATAGTTTGTAACATAATAGAAAAATCTGCAAAGATGACATTATATAAAACATCCAAAGAATTAATATGATGATATGAAAATATTAACTGAAAACACTAGGGAAGGGTTAAATATAATGGGATTTTCAGGTGGATTATATTTCATTGGTTTAAAAAACAAAATCGATTTTAGAAGAATTTAAAATAAGTATATGTGATGATGGATATGCTAACATGCTAAACTAAAGTGTTTTGCTTTCTGTATATTCCATATTGCCATGCAGCATATCTTAAATATATAAAAAATAGTTTTAAAATAGCATGGTCAAAGTAACTTTTATGTGCAGTAAAAGTTAAATCTCCTAGCATATTTGTGTTTCTCTGTTTTAATAATTTCCTACTAATTCATTAAAATCCTTATTTAATGCCTTATTCCTTTCATTCCAATTGTTGCCAGTATGCTTAAGCTTTACACAAAATTTCTACTAGAATCATGAAAAAAGTTATTGCGATGGTCATAATCGAGTAGGAATGATTTTCGTCAAACACTAAGTAAATCTGCCCTCGTGAATATCTTCATTTGCAGATTCACTCTGAGCCCTTCACCTTTATTCAGAACATACAAGAAATCATAGGTAGCAAATATATAATACTCACGAAGGGTCGTTAATGACTGTCTTCAGGGCATTGACCAAATCTGCTGTTGACATCGCTGTGAAATCCAATTCAAGAGCTGCTCCTTTAGCCTTCATGTGAGCAATGTTATCATATTGCTCTCCAAACAAGGGGATGCCCACCATGGGGACACCATGGTTGATGGCATCATAGACACCATTGGCTCCTCCGTGGGTCACAAAAGCTTTGGTTTTAGGATGACCTGCAATTACCAATTATAAATATTAGACTAAAATTGAGAAATAAAATATAGAGTCATTGATAATTAATGAAAGATGATAATTCTCAGTGGTATTGGAAAAATCCTGTTTTAGGGGAAAACACAGGATTATTCACTGAATTTTGAGTGAGGGATACAACCCTGTTAATCATATAAAAATTCTGAGAAGCAACTACCATAAACTAAAGAATATTTCTGACCCTAAAAATTGTGACTCTATAATAAAATACAAACTCTCATATATTATTTCCCTTCGGACTGAGAAATAAACAAGAGAAGTTTGGATGGAGCTTTGAATTTTTCAGTAACAAATAGTCAATCTGTGTTTTTCTTTCCAATGAACTATTATCAAAAAATGTGAGTGGTATCAGATTTTCATTATTTCTTCTCCAGAATCTTACCAAGAAGGTCATTTTGAGGGATCCGCTCATACACTTGAGTATTGGGTGCTAAGGCATCTGGTTTCTTGCTGCTAAATCTCCAAATAACCTATTAAAGAAGAAAAATATGTTTTCTACTTATCAAACTTGAATTTACTGTACAGCTAAATTTTAAAAAGTACAGGTAGCAATGAGTTAAATATGTTCCATACATTAGATGACAGAATACATTACTTAACCTATCAGAAAGTTTAAATCATGTAAAAAAGACAAAGACAAATACAATATAGAAATTTCTTCTGCGTGCTTTTGTGTTTGATCAGGTAAGTGTACTATTGAATTTTTATACAGAACTACAACACTAAAGATAATTAGTCATAAATTCAAGTTTTCAGAAATTACTATAGTCACCATTCAAAATAATAAATTGTTAGAGATTAACGTTTTTGTATAAAACGCATCTTCAAATTTAAAATTACCAGTTGTATTTTAATGCTGTTAGAGATAACTTCTATTTACTTATTCTACAAGTATTTTTTTTTTTTGTGGTGCCAGGGATAGAACTCAGGCCCTTGTCCTTGCAAGGCAAGCACTCTAATCACTGAGCTAAATCCCCAGCCCCAACTACAAGTATTTTTATTAGAGTTTGACATTTCTTCACTTACCAAAAGAAATTGTTGCCTTAATGAGCTCTTTGTCAGAAATCAAGAAAAGTTTCTGATAATGAAGAATTACATAAATCTTGGTTTAATACACAAAAGGAAGTATTACAGCCAGGCAGCACTTAATGGCACATTCAACATGTATTCGAACAACATCCGTAGTGCTAGGATGGGAAATTATGTGTGGTAGTTGAAAACATGAAAAGATGGAAAGTTCTACATTTGGTTGAAATGTTTATTTAGCCAAAATCCACCACAATGCACATTCATAGCAGAGAAAATATGATTTGTCATAGTCAAATCATTTCCAAGCCTAGTTCCAGGGGAATGTAATATTTGGAAACTTCCAAGTGATGCACACTGAATGAAGCTTCACCTCTAAAAGCTTTATTTCTTTTTTCTGTGTGAAAGTTAGGGTAGCTTTGTATTCTCACCCTAAAAAGCAGCATAGTGATAACAAGAATGATATATCGGATAGAAAATTTAAAAGAGGTCATAAATATTTAACAATGCAATTTGCATTTCTGTAGTAGAAAATCAGTACCTACTATATTTTCTGGAGACAGGCACTGACCCTCATACAATTCCAGGCTTGTTTCTCCTTGAGTCTGTCTTACTTTCCTTTTTGTTACTCAATTTCATGGAGGATTCAATCTGGCTGGTTAGAAGCAGTGTCCTCAGGGGACGCACCTTACTGATGCACTGAGTTCACTACAAGAGCATCGTCCCATCTCCACCCTTCTCTTAGTTCTTCTTGTTTCAGATATGAGGATCCTCCAGACCAGGAGGGCAGGCTGCCTTTTGTCTTTCTCTTGTTTGGGGGATCTGGATGGTGCTTGTTCTCAGGATTGATAAACTTTGGCCACCTTTTCTTATTTTTTTTTTTAGATTTTTATTAAAATTTATCCAAAATTACTCAAATTTACAAGCCATTACACAAGTTTACCAACCACAATTAATTGTACATTTTGCTATGACAGTGAAAAATGTAAACAACCACCTACACACAGCAGTAACTCACAGCTATATAAAATTACTATAGTACCTAGTGTACATGTCACTGATTTAAGTTTGGGTCATTAGGTTCTTATTTTTAAGATATCATTATTCCTCTGCATTCCCATTCCCGTCTCCCTTTGCCCTCTTCTTGTTCCCTTGAACGCTTTGTCTATGAGCTTATATTTGGTCTCCTTTTTTGAAAGTGTCCCCTGAACAGCACACTGAATAAGACAATTCCAAAAGGAGGGTAATTAAGTTTCCATGTGAATCTTAAGGTGTGCGATGAATTGGAGCCTCTTTCCACTACTTGCATATTGCTTTGTGTTACTGAGAGTAGTAACTGAGATTTTACCCCTTTCTGAAAGATCTTTACTGTGTATAGTGCCCTCAGGAATTCTGCAAGGAAATGAAACACATGATGGTACAGGATTTGGTCGTTTCCGAGTGCCTGCCAATAATATTATGGCAACAAAATCTCACACATTTCACCCATTAAATATATTTTTTCTGATTTCAATGTTAACCTCAAAATTATTATGATTTCAAACTCCCTCTTTTTTAATATATGCCATTATAATTGGTTTTAAATTGTCTATGATAAATTCAAGATACCACCAGTTTTCATACAGGAATTTCTGCAATTGGACCCTACACTGGATTTAATACATTAGGTTTGAACTCGTGTGGTATTGAGGCGCTTTATCTCACCTTTTGTGGAATCTGTGCAAGGGCGGAAGCAATCACGTTGGCTCTTTCTTCTGTCGTGTTACTGATCATCGACCCAAGAGAAAACACCACGATGCCATGTTCTCCGGAGCTCTGCACAAAGTCTTCCATTTCCTGCGAAAAGAGAATTTTCTCTGCTATGAAAGAGAAATAACACAGCAGAAACTTTAAAAGGATTAGAGTAAAAGTGAGAGAAGCTGAGTCCTGTCAGGCATCACCTGAGGAAGTGCAGGGATGAGCACACACAGTACGCGGCTCGCCACCTAACCCTCTGCCAGCCGTGTGGGGAGCTGTGCTGAGAACATTCATATTGTTGCGCACAGTATGTCTCAAACGCGTCCCTTGTGCAAATTCGAATTTTACATCCAATATAAATCTTATATTTTTAAATGATTATATTAAATTTAGTTCCTCTTTAATCCTACAAGAAATATTTGATCTTTCCATGTATATTCTTTCTCCCTTAGTTTCTAAAAAGCCTTAAAAATGACTGCTTTGAGTTAACAAAGATTCTTCAGTAATACAATGTAATGATGTGATAAAATCACATATATGTAATTTAATCATTCATTATTATTGGATATGTAGTTTGCTACCTGTGTGTGCTTTTATGAAAAATGTCCAAAAATATTGGTATTGTATATTTTGATCATTTTGTCTAGTAGTTTCAGTGTATATTTTATAGCCAGAGGCTACATACATTTTAATATTTCATCCAGACAAACAAACTTTTTAATTTTTTCCCCAGGAATGAATTTATCTAATTATTTGATAGTGAAAATATCATGTATTTAGTGGTGAGAAAATAATTTTTAAGTAGACTAATTTCACCATACTTCATTTGGATGCAAAACTTAGTTGTACAGCTAACAAGAGGTAGTATTCCTAAACAATGCCATTACAAACTTACTCTTTCTCTTCTTATCTCCTGTTTTACTCACCTTAAATAATCCTGTTTGTTTTCTTTACAGGAATCAGGAATCATTTCACCTATAAGAATATTCTCTTGAACTTTCAAGGAAACTGCCTCAAACAATTTTTTGGAAAATAATCATTAAGAAACTAAATAAGTTGAATTCAAAATATATAGTAGATTTTATCAACTTAAAAAGTTGAAGGTTTTTTTCCTTTGGTGGTAATAGGAAGATAGAAAAAAAGAGTTTCTGAAGGTGACATATAATAGATGTGTAAGGATTTTTTTTTCATAAATATGTCTTAAATATTTGACGTGAATTTTAAATTCTTTTTTTCCTTGTGTTTCTTCTTTAGTTATTTTGGCCTATGTGTAGATTGATTTCTGTTATAATTCAAATCAAGAGCTGTTTTCAGAGATAAGTGGTCAGAATGATCAGGAGTCCACATTACCTGTAGTGGACATTATCTCTGGGCTCTCTCTAGGGAACTGTGTCCTGTGTCCTGTACATTTGGGGAATCTCTGAACATCTGCACTAATAAGGTGATCAGTCCTGGCTATACTCTGAGATGTAACACTCTGAGATGTCCAAAGAGCAGTAGTTTAAATGGTGAGATGAAAGCAAGGAAAGACTGAGTAAGGCTGTAAATATTGTAGTAGTTTCCAATTCATATTGTTAGGAAATGACCTTTGTTAAAAAGTACAAAATTTGTGAAGAGACTGAACACTTGAAATAAGATTTTTAATGTTTCATCTTCTTCTTAATGCTAAAATTCATGAATTTTCTCTGTTTCTAGTATTTGCAAAAGTTGTTAGTGTGAATTATTTAAAGAGAGTAATGTGCATCTGATGGGCATAGTTCTATATGTTCATTTACTTTAAAGGTGACCAAGCATTTCTTTTCTCTACAGTTTTGCTAGAGAATGTGGTTTAATGCTTGCTTCTAGTTCCTATTGGATGAGATTACATGTCGAGTCTCCGGCACATCTAGAACCCACAGAACTAGTGATAACAATACAATTAGCAATAACATTCATGTTGAACATTAATTCTAGATCACTGAATTAATGGCAGAGATATATCAAGGGTTTCCTGTTTTAACTTTATCTCCTTAATTTAGTTTTGTTGTTGGTGGCTTTATTATACTAGTAGATGTGGTCGTAAATTTGAAAATCCTGGTTTAAATTTGTTTACCTGCTGCCTGGAGTCTTACAATTTCCTGCATACCCCTCTTTTCCATAGTCTTGCCCCTGCACCCCATGATTCAGTAATAGAATTTAGGAGGCTTTTTTCTCTTTTTTTATTAAGTGATTCCGATTATAACTCTCTTGAGCTTGATGGTTATTTGAATGCCCAATTCCTGACTTAGATGCATTTAATTCTTTGGAATCATTTGATTACAAATTACCCCTGTGTAAAGTAGGACTTTTTAATTCAATTTTGAGTCTTAATGCCATTTGGATAGTTGTGATAGTACATAAACATGAGTTTCTCTGGAAGGATACTTTATCCCAAACACCTCTCTTATTGTGCACACAAATACTGCATGAAGAGTGAACTTTTATTCTTACTGAAAATTAAAATCTCAAAACAAAACAAAAACAGGAATATTCTTACCTTAGGTAAGGGTTTGGCAGGTCTGCAGTGGAGTCCACCAACAAAATCAGTATTTGGTAAGGTTGGGCGAGGATATTCCAGATCCCAGTAGGATCGAATGAGCCACATTTCTGCTTTTGCCATAGTCTGAGACAATGTAGTGGGCCTCCCTAAGGAACAATGAAGACAAGGAAAGAAAGAATGAGAGCTGGCAAAAGAGAGAGACAGAGAGAGAGAAAGAAGGAGAGACGAAGACACAGAGAGAGAAATAGAGACCAAAAAAGGGAGAGAGAATAAGAAGAGAAGATGGATAGAAATAAGGAGGGAAAGAAACAAGGAAAGGAGGAAAGTGTAGTATAATAACTAAGTTGTTGTATTAATACGACAAATATTTTTAAATGCACTTGACCTACTCAATCAATGAATCAACTAATAATGTTAAACATATGTGCATTGAAGAAATATATTATTTGAGCCTGACATAACTCATATTGATGTGTTTTCATGTGTAAATAGTGTCTTCGTGCATTTGTGTGTGCACATGTGTGTGCATGCATGTGTGTATATGTGTGTGTGTCTCTTAAAAACTTAGAGAATGGACAATGTTTCTGATGTAAACACTGTATATTCATATTCATGGACACTAAAATGAGCCTCTATAGTTTAATCATGAATTAATTTACTACCCTAATAGAAAAAGCTTTCTCAGGAGTCCTCAGTCTACGTTCTTACTGTAACAAACCTGGTCCTAGATCCCAGGTTTTCTATGTGAACTGTCAACTTTTTTATATTGTGACTGAATTTCCACACTTGCTACTACTTTTTTTTGGTTTAAAAGTTGCATGATATTTATTGTGTAGAAATACTTGCAAGTACAAGTTTGAAAACTTTCAGAAATTACTAAAATATAGGTATATTCTCATCCACAGTTTTGACTATTTTTTTTAAATGAACAAACATGAATTAAAAATAGAGATTAGTTATATCACAACTGACATAGTATTTTGGGACATTTCAACAGATAATAGCTAAGTAGTTAAAGAAGGAATGAGAAATCATTAGTGGTAGAAAACCATATGTCTCAACTCTGAAGACATTCTGGTTATGTGGAAAATTCTTCAATTTTAAATAACAAAGCGGATTTGCTATAGGAAGCAATTTCCTCAATGCTACACAGATAGCTGTGGTACTTCTTAGTCTATGTGTATTCATCCAAAGATAGTGGGAAGTTTCTAAGGATATTTGACAACATATAAAATAATATAGAAAAACAGGTATCTAATTGCTTAGAGAACACCTAAGGATTTACTTTCTAGTTGTATGACCTGAAATGCTGTGACTTCAAATTGACTTTTTTAATGTGTGTTTTTCAACAATAGATGTGAGATTGAAATTTTTACACCTAATTCATCGATAAATATAAATTCTTTACTGTCCACGCATACAAACTCACTTCAAGGCACATGACAATAGCGATTTTACAACACCAATAGAAAATGTGACTTACCTAAAATCTCACTGTATAACTCATCCCACTTCTTCTCATTAAATGTCTGAAACCAAAAGTCAAAATACAGCATGTGTAGCATATTTTTTACCCTCTCCATGAAAGTCATTTGACCACTGAGCCCTGACATAATAATAGGTACATAAGAAGGAGGAACCAGAAGTCCAGCAATATATTTTTCGTAGGTGTAGCCAGGGAAGAAGCGGAGAGTGTACACAAAAGGTATTTTCAGGAGCTCAGCCACCAGCTCACCACCAGGGAAAATGGGATCAGCAAGAAGGATGTCAAACTTTGATGCTTGTAATTTTGCCACAAGTTTCTTGTTCAAAACTGCATCTTTACAAATACGTTCAAAACCATCAGAAAATTCCCAATGGATGCTTTGTAGTTGGGAAAAATATTTCCAGAAGGTATCCTTTGGCATATTATATATCCACTTATCACTCATTTGTGAGAAAAATTTCTTCATTTCTTCTGGACTCTCGGATGAAGGAAAAGTTTCAATATTTATACCATGTGAATTATTGACATCAAGAAAGACAGAAGATGAAGGTCTGAGGACAATCACCTCATGTCCCCTCTGTATAAGTTCAGTGAGTATAACCTTTACATTCAACCAGTGGCTGAATGGCACTGGCCACACCAGCAGCTTTCCACAGCTCCCAGCGCCAACGTAGCAGCCCAGCTGCAGTAGCAGCAGGAGCATCTTCAGGACCCCGGACATCCTGGTGAGGCTGAGTGATTCCTCTCACAGCATGCTACGTGCTGTAATTATTCAATATATTTACTTCTATCCCTGTAAAGGAAACCACGAAGTTAAACTTTAACTTTGGCCAATAAATACACCTAATGCATATCAGAGCAAAAGAATGTGAGAGCAAATGAAAAAATCGAAGACGTCATAGAGGGTGTCATATTTGGAACAACACATTAAATATCTCTTTTCCGAATAGGAACTTTGACCTGGTGAAGGGTAGAGTACCTGTTTGTGTAAATCATCTGTGTTATATGCGAGGTTAATATTTACATCGGGAGCAGTCAAAACTGAGAAGGGAGCTGTGTCTACAGAGGTTTTAAAATACATAGACTTAGAGGTAAAATTTACACGTGAAAGTAATTTCTTGAATGTAGTGATTCAATGAATTGTTTCAATAAATTTGCTTTGTAAAACTCTTCATGAAATGCAACTGACAGACATATAACATGCATGTATTGGGTCACGAAATTACCCAAATTAAAGAGTATAATTCAGTGCCTTGTACTGTATGTTCAGAACTCTGTAATGATGATGACAGATAATTTGTCAAGTATTTCATTTCTCCAATAAGAAATTTTAGAACCTGATGACCGGAGTGAGATGGCCGCTTAGCATTGTCTGCTATCACTTAATAAACAACAAATGACTTGACCTGTAAGAAGAGCAGTTACCTCCCTGGAAAGCAGGAGGGAGAATGACAGAATGCAGTGAGGATGTGAAATTGGCATTGAACAACACTGAGATGACCTCGACCATATAAATGAGAAGAGTAAGAACAGAACATCCGCCCTCTCCCATCTCTGAAGGCAATTCACTTGTTCAGTGAGGAGACATTTCCCACTCCCACTGTGCATATCAGATATTAAACAGCTGTAGAGCCTTCATGTCTCCTAAGTTTGAGCCCAATTGGGGGGTCTGCGAAGTTAGCATGCAGCCTCCCTGACCTACAGAATGAGCTAGGGCCACATCCTGCCCTCTTGGCCAGAACCACTGAAGAACAGCACCTCCCTGAGGCTCTGCACAGCTGGGGTCTTATGAAATAGCTGGGCATGTGCGCAAAATAGTGCTAGGATGTGAGGCTGTGGACCTGCCCAGATGGCCTTGTGATGTACCCCAGCACCTTAGAGGTTCAGATGTGAGATGCAGCCAGGAAACATTTGAATTTCCCATTCTATCCTACAGCTGGCCAGGAATCAGCCAGGCACGGCTACCAGTGACCAGTACGTGAAGGACACAGGCAGACAGACCCAGCCAACTGCTCTCAGCACTGGAAAACAAAAGACAGCCCACCCTGAGTGACTCTGCTAACAGAGTGCCTGTGAAGCAAAGAAAGGGCCCTGCCTATACATCCTCAATGC
This sequence comes from Hystrix cristata, assembly GCA_004026905.1. Classification (NCBI taxonomy): domain Eukaryota; kingdom Metazoa; phylum Chordata; class Mammalia; order Rodentia; family Hystricidae; genus Hystrix; species Hystrix cristata. The sequence continues at coordinate 12,708 of PVJO010024718.1, forward strand.
CAGAAAGAAGCCAAGAAGGATAAGCTTGTCCAAGCTCTCAGTAATCATCCAAGTGGGCTTTCCCAATCTTCAAAGGCCCTAAGAAGAAGTAGAACATCTCATTCTCAGGTGCCCTGCCGGCTAAGACTCTGAGAAGTAGATTAGAGAGACGCTTCTTTTGCATATTATCAACCCTGTGAGGCTGCTTGGAAGCCAGTAGTGAATGGTTTGGAGCCCATGAGGGAAGTTTTGCAGCTTTTGAGCAAAACTGGGTCCTCCTGGGCCCAACAGAGCACCCTGCCTCCTGAAAACCCTAAAACATTGACTGTATGGCCCCACGAAACACATGAGCATATACATTTGACCAAATAATGCTGGACCATGTCTATGTGAATCTGCTCTGGCAGACATCCATTCCCCCAAGCAGAGTTGACATATATAAACTGACAAACCTCACATCCATAGATGTGGGCAACATGCACCAAACACCCAGTATAAAGTACACCTCATGTAAAAGTACATTTGCACACCCCACACACAACCTAGGCCAATGAAAGAGGCATCCATAGGTATCATGTCCACTGTTTATCGCAGAACAAGCTAATCTGACATGATCTCGATCACACACTTGGCCTCAAACCAAAGCGGCTTATGCAAACATAAGTTCTGTTAAAACCAGCCCATGCAATTAATTGAAGTAACAAGGATAGAAATGTATGGACACAAAAACCATGAAAAGACAAGTTATGACAACTCAAAGTGAAAAAGAAAATTTTCTAGGCAAAGATTTTGAAGAAATATGAAAAGATATAAGACCTGTAATAGAATATGGAGCAAAAATGGTGGAGCAGTGAGTGACAGCAACTCAACTTCTCCGGGACAAAGTGTCTGGACTCTGGAAAACAACAGCTCAGAGAGGAGCCAGGTGAGTGAAGTGGTAACCACGAGGGAACTGACAGAGGAGAAGAAAATAGGATTAAGTGATACAGAAGACATAGTTCAAGTCCAAGCCCGGAAATGACGCAGTACTGTGGAGAGAGGTTGTGCAACTGCTGGCAGGAAGGCAGTGAGAATATTGACTTTTCTGCTCAGGGAGAAACAGAGACTTGACCTGGGACTGGAAACACTTATGGAGTTACCAGCAGCAGTGAGAATACGAACCAGTTTCTCAAGCGACCAACCAATGACCCGTGGTTGGTGACTGATGGTGGAGCAGTGCCCCAATTCAGTGTCATAGAGCAGAAGGAGGCAGGGCTGCCATTTTATTTAGGAAATGCCCTCTTGGGATCAAGGAAATAAAGGACTAGCATATAGAAATGTAAGATGAATATATATATATATATATATATATATGAACAATAAAGGCAGCTACAGGTAGGAGAATGGTGAAACAAGGAAATAGACGATCTCCAAACCCCTTAACTTTCCCAAGGCAGAGCTAGGTGTCACAAAGGGAGAGGAAAGAGAATACCGCAGAGCAGAAATCTATCAATAGTTCTCAGAGGGGATGATGAAAATAGATGAGTTCAAAGAGGAAATGAGTCAAGAGTTTACAGCAATGACACTCAATATACGTGTGGAGAATTTCAGGAAAATACATGAAAAACTGGATGTATTAGCCAAGACAGTTCCAATCTTGAATGACAGCTTCAACAAGGATATGGAAACTTCTAAAAAATTTGAGACAGAATTACATTAAATAGAAACAGTATGGAAAACATATTCTGGAAATCATCCATTGAGGACAAAATAGTGACATATGCTAAAGAGCTCAAAGAAGCCTAAAAGAAATAAGAAGAGAAGACTATCCAGCAGCTACTAGATGACAACAACAACATCCACAACAGCAACAAATGGACCTAACAATAACTGGAGGTAGAAAAAAGCTACAGGACTGCACAAATGGGTTCACCAACATGATTACAGAAATTATTGAAGACAATTTCCCAAATAAAAGAAAAGATTTCTAAATATAAGTGATACAGAAACCAAACAATCATGATGAAAGGAGAAGGTCACCAAAACATATCAGCATTAAATTCACAGATATCCAGGCAAAAAAAAATAAAATAAAATGAATTTTAAAAGCAGCCAGAGAAAAACAAGAAAGCAAATATGAAGGTAAACCAATTAGAATTCCAGCAGACTTCTCAACACAAATTCTGAAAGCCAGGAGAACTTGGAGTGAAGTATTTCTACCCCTAACACCAAATAATTTCCCACCTGGACTAATTTGCCTAACAAAGCTATTTTACAAAATAGATGGAGAAATAAGGTATTTCCATAAAAAGTCCAGCTCAGAAGATATATGAGCACTAAACCAGACCTAGAGAAAATGCTCAAGAAAATTCTCGATAGAGACAATGGATTGGACACACCTAAAAACACAGAAGAATCTAGTGAGGTCAGTGGATAAATAACAATAACAGCAGGCAAATAAAATAAATGATATACCAACTGATAAAAGACAACAGTAATAAATAACCAACACATCTCAAAAATATCTATCAATGTTAAGGGCCTCAACTCTCCAATCACAAGACATGGACTGGGAGACTAGACTGAAAACAGAATCCAACAATCTCTTGCATCCCATAATCCCATGTAATCCAAGAAGATACTCATAGACTCAAAGTGAAAAGAGGAAAAACAACATTCCGTGCACCAGGGCCCTGAAAACAGGCAGGAATGCCAATTCTAACATTAGACATGGGAATCTTCAAGTTAAAATGGATTAGACAAAGAAGGTCACTACATACCACAGTAAGACCCTGCTTAATGCTACTCTGTTTAACACTATTTTGTTACTATATGGTTACATAAAATTACACATTTGATTGATAATACTCCAAGTCATGCATCACATTTATTCAATTTATTAACATGCATGCCCATATAGGTGGTTTTCCTTCCGCTAAACACAACTTCCTTAATCCAACGAATAGATCAGAGTATAATACCACATTTTAAACCTTTTTATCTGTATTCAAAATTAAGACAACTGATTCATAAAACTGATGAAGATGATAAGTAATCCATTAGAGATATTTTGGAAAAACGAAATATCATGGATACTCTAGATAACATTAAACTTTCCTGGAATTAGGTGTCCTGGAAACATTTGAAAAATCTATGGAAGAATGTGTGGCCAGAATTAATCAAGGCCATTGAGCTAAGAGGATCTATTGTTGAAGTTGATGAAATTGTAAAGCTAGCTATAAAAACAGGATTGGACAGTGTAAATGTGCAGGACCTTAAAGAATTACTGCAATTTACTCATGAAAATCTTTCCAATGATGATCTAAAAAACACTGAGCAGAACAAATGCATGAAGATGATGAAACAAGCATTTCCAAAGATGAGAAGCCAAAGGAACTTTCAACAGATTTTCTAAAAAAAATTAATGACTATAACAGAAATTATAGATTGGTTTATATAAAATGATCCAAATTTTGAGAGAAGGTCAATGGCAACACAAAGTATCATTCAGGCGAAGTCTTGCTATCAACAATTGCTTGGTGAATGAAACCAGAAAGGCGAACATTGTTAGGTAGCTTAATTAGGAAAAAAAAAATTTCCAACAAAGAACATTCCTCATTCAAAACATAAATTTTTGAGTATTTTTAAGAATATAGTGTGCATTAAAATCATTATTAGCAAAAATATGTATATGCAATGTAATGCAACAAAGAAAATTGATATATTTTCTTGTTTTCTGTTCTGTTTCATTAGTCCCATTGTTTATGTGTTAAAATGACCTTGTTTAATGCTGTTCATTTATCACTGGGACGTCTTAGACTGTATCCCCCACATTTAGTGGGGTCTTACTGTATTTAAAGGAAAAATCCAACAAGAAGACATAACATTGATAAACATATGGGCCACATACTGGAGTAGCTGCCCTCATGAAACGAATACTGCTGAAAGGAAAACATCAAACAAATATGAACATAATCAGAGTAGGGGATTTTAACACCCCACTTTCCCAAAGAGACAGATCAACTAAACAGAAAGCTAATAAAGAGATTTTAGAGTTGAACCACACCAGTGAATTTATGTACTAAACAAATACATGGAGAGTATTCAATCCCTCTGCAACAGAGTATAGATTCTTTTCAGCAACATATAGTACTTTTTTCCAAAATAGCACACATACTAGTCCAAGTCAGATTGAGTAAATACCAAAAAAACTGAAATTACTCCATGAATACTATCTGACCATAACACAATGAAAACAGAAATCAATGACAGAAGAAACATTAGGAAAAAAAAATGCTCCTGCAATGTTAGCAACATGATCCTAGACAACCAATGTGTCACAGAAATCAAAGAAGAAATTTAAAAAGTTCTGGAAGTTACTGACAATTACTGTAAAAGTCAATGAAAGCTTTGGAACACTTTGAAAGCAGTTCTAAGAGGAAAAGTCAGTGCTATCAATGCTCACATTAGGAAAACCAAGCAGTGCTAAATAAATAACCTTATGAGAAACCTTAATAGACTTGAGAAACAACAACAAACCAGCCTTCCAAACCAAAGTTAAGGAGGGAATTTATAAAGATTAGAGCAGAAATTAATGAAATTGAAACCAAAAAATAGTAAACAACAAATGAATTAAATGAAAAATTGGTTCTTCAAGGAATAAATAAAACAATTTCTTAGCAAGACTCACTAAGAGAAAGAGTGAAAAGACTCACATAACTGCAATTAAAAATGACAAAGGTGAATTCATAATAGAGGTTGTTGAAATACAGAAGATAGTTACTATTTTGAATAGTTATATTCCAACAAAGCAGCGAATTTTGAAGAAATGGATAAATCCATCGATACATACAAATTAGCAAAACTAACCCAAGAAGAAACAGATGTACTTTACAACCCCATCACAATCAACAAAATTGACTCAATAATAAAGAAACTATTGAATGAAAAAGGCATGTACCTGATGGATTCATGGCTGAATTTACAAAACTTTGAAGGATGATATATCACAAATACTTCTCAAGCTGTTCAAATAAATTGAAAGAGAGGGTGTTATGGCTTGTGTCTAGATGTCCCCCCAAAGTCTCATGTGGTAAGAGATAGCTGGATCTAGACTGTGTTATTACTAAATTAATCCACTGATCAGTTTGGCATGGTTCTGCTGGGATGAAGGATGTGACTCTAGGGTTAAGGGTATTAGGATTAAGGGTGGGAGTACTGCCCACCCTAAAGACAGGTAGTCTGGATAAAATATAAAATACAGGAAGAAGCTGGTTAGCTGTTTGCTTGCATCCCTTGCTTGCATTCCTTGCCTACCTTGCTGACTTCTGCCTGTCTGCCAGACCACCCTGCCTTGGACCCAGCTGACTGTGGACTGAAACCTCTACAAACTGTGAGCTAAATAAACCTTTCTTCCCCTGGCTTTGGGTGTTGGGTATTTTGTTCCAGAAACGAGAGAAAAGTAACTAAGACAGAAATGGACCAAAGGAGCCGGGGAATGAAGAAGAGGGAGGACAAGGGGAAATGAAAGAAATAAACGCATGCCATATACAGGAACCTAATAATCTTAATCCATGTAAACATCATAAGCAATAACATGTGCTAAAACAAAGAATTTCAGCATGTATGAAAAAGGCAATTGGGAAGGAGGAGAAGAAATGAAGGAGAGGAAGAGGGATAGTGAAGGGGATAAAAAGAAAAGAAGCTATATTATGTTTGTATAACCATTCCCAAGATGATTGTAAACAGTATGAGTTGCAAACATGTACAAAAAATAAATAAATAAAACTAAAAACAAACCTGAAAAGGAAAACAAAGTAATGTTTGTAAACTGATTTAATGATACAAAAGAGATTAATGACAAGAAGCTTAATAAAATTGGAAAGAAAATCCATGACACGAATAATAAATTTAGTGAAGTGGTAAAGTTATAAGAAAAATAGAAATCTTGGAGCTAATATGTTTAATAAATGAAAATATAATAAAAATTTCAGCAACAGAAAAATTAGGCACAGCAAAGAACTACAGACCTTAATAATATTTTGTTTAATGAGAACAGTTAGATGGAAAACGTAAAAATAACTAATAAAAAAGACTAACACTTTGGACACACCAGTAAGTGAGGAATTAATCACTTATATTTTAAGAGTTACAAAAAGAAAAGCAAAAAACATGGCAAATCTTTCTAATAAACATTAGAAATCTTTGGTAATGTAAAGACATTCAGGTCTAACAATCTCAATGGTCCCTTACAAGATTTAATTTCTAAGAAGTCATATTCTAGGTATATTATAATAAAACTCTCAGAAACCCAAGGCAGAGAGAAATTATAATACTAGTGGAATTAAAAAGCCTCATATCATATATTTAAAAATCTCTATTGAAGTAACAACAGACTTCCCAGTAGAAAACTCTACTGAAGGGAATATAGGGGCTATCTGTTTATGCACCTGCGAAAACAAAAAGAAATGCCAACCTGGACTGCTATAGTTAGCAAGACTATCCCTCAGAAATGCAGGTAGAGAACGTCTTTCCTAAACAACAAAAACTGAGGGAAGTTTCTATTACCAGGCTGGCCCTACATGAAATCCTGGAGAGAATCCTGCTCTACAAACAAAAAGATTGTGAGCATCATGAGAATACAAGGGTACAAATTAAATAGCAAAGCAGAGAAAGAAAAAAAGAAAAATTCACCATGCTGTAAGAGTATGTAAAGCAATGTGTCACAAAGATGACTAGTAAGAGGAAAAACTGAAGGATATTCACAGCAATTAGAAAAACAATAACAAAATTTAGGAGCATATGTTTACTCATAAATAATAATCTTGAATGAAAACAGATTAAATTTGCTAAAAAGACTTGGAAAATATGAATGGTTAAGAAAAATGATGAAGTGTTGTGCTATCTACAGGAAACTAACTTCTCTAATAATGACACATGGACTAAAAGCAAAGAGATGGGAAAAGATATGAAAGTAGCAACTATGCATACGTCAGTATATAGAATTACATGCAGAATGTTTAAATATTCTATAAAGGTGATTTTCTGCATTATACTCCCTTTGAAATTTTATTTTCATATTGTTATTTATTCCATTTCTCTCTGGAGAAATAATTTTATTGATTTAATTTCAGTCTCACTAAGGTATCACCGTCTTTAATGTACCCAACATCATTGGAAAGATTTAGCATCAGTCTTCCCCAAAATCTGAAAGAAGGAATATCCATCTAAAATACAGTTGTATACAATAATAATCACTATTTTTCAAATTTTCCACAAATGCATTGAATAACTGAATCTGTGAAGTAGTAAATGATAATTCATCTCATTTGGAAAGACATGGAGATACACAATTGGGAAAAATGAAATGTGACTATGTCATGTTAGATTGCAGGCTCTATATCTTTAGAGGCTATAAGTCATACCCAATAACTACCAAGAATATTTTTAAATGAGAGTGCATTCAGCTAGGTTTACCTTGGTCATGAGGAGTAGAAGAAAAAATGTTACTGACAGAAAAGACTTTCCCTATTACACAATATGATAGTAATCAGGTTGCATTGGATACATTACTAACTGAATACACATTGCATTGGAAAAAGAGTTCACCTGGGAGGGACAATAACCTATAATATCCATCACAGTGTGGGACCATGGCTGCATAAAGGACGAAACAGATTACTTGGGGACAAGACTCAGTTGAGTCAAGAATCCCAAAGTGGCTGCCTCTGGGCATGAGATCCTCAGGGAAACAGCAGCGGCGCGAGACCTTTCTAGTTATTTCTCTGTAACTCCAGACATGGGGAACAAAGCTGCAGATTAAAGGCTGTAGAGACACATCATGTCAGATTTTTTGCTCTGGGTCAGGGAAAAAAGCAACATGACTTGTTACATAACATGTGCCCATCTAATGTAGGCAAGCTTATTGGAGGTCAAGGGGACACACGGCCCAAAGTAAACATCTCTGAAAATAACTTGCTTTTAATTCCTCTGACTGTTGTCCTGCAGATCCTGCTCTAATCTCGAAACCGGCACTCCAGGAGCCTGGGAACCGATGCTCCCCAAGCCCCTGGCATGTCACACTCAGGGTCATTCACCCCTTTGCCCATTGCCTCCCTACAAACACATACCTTCTTTTTAACTGCATGTGTATTATGGTTTAAATTTACTTCATGCAAGATCACAGATTAAATTTCAACAAGTTCTATTTCAATCATATGAAATAAAACTGACTATAGTGAAATATAATTTTAAGAAGTGAATGCACCACCCACTCCCAAATACACCACTTTGGAGATCCATTCAGAGCAGTAGACTAACACGATCATAGAAGACTCAAAAGTTTTAAACTAGTTCTGGTTGAAGCATATAGTCATTCTGAAGAAAAAGCAATATTGAAAAACATACACAACAAGTATGCAAACAAGAAAGCATAATGAATGATTGTTAGTGCATGTGTAAACTTCATGAAAAATGCCCGGGGGACATACTCAAATAGGACTTTGCTTCCAACCTAATGCATAATAGATACCAGCATTAACCATTTCTGCTAAGTGATGAGAGATAAAATAAAAAAAATACTCCTATTACAGGTAAAACTTCCTGTGCATAGTGAAATTTTCTGAAACAAGATTCACTTTCCAAGTAATTTCAATTGTTAATTAATTTCTTATATTACTGTCAGGATATTCTTAAAATCAGTAACATTCTGACGATAACTTTTCCTATTCATAATGACACTAAAGAAAATAAAAATTTGGGGTGATATTTAATGACAGTAAAAGAGATACATACTTGCTAAAAGCAGTGGTATTTAATTTTGTTAAGCCACATTTTCTCTTCTATATATGGGAAAGATCTTTTAAAGTCCTGGTTTAAAGTTAAAATTCATTGCCTTGTAATAGATACCTTGATACATAGTTGATTTTTGAGGAATATAATGCTGGTACTGAGAATAGAAGGTAATTTTTTAAATTTGATGGTATATGTTGAATGCTTATTGTGTGACACAACTTATGCTAAATTTTTGAGTATATTAAAGAAGTTTTTCATCATACTTTTTCTTGTACAATAGAAATATATGAAGATTACTGGATGTCTCTGGAAAATATTTTCTATTTTTAATAAGAGGGAGAGGAATTATTTCCTTTTCTCTGACTATGTTATCATGAAAGAGCACTGTGGAGTTTAGTCTTGGTAAGCAATTTCCCTGTATGCACAATTCATTCTTATGTATTTATCCTTATTTATGTCAACACTAGAATGAAATACATGTACAAGTCATCAGTGTAAAACGTTGAGCTTTTTTCAGGATCTAAAATCACAATTCCAACAAGATATAGAACAATAATGCAAGGACAGAAAGTCTACTATGTGAAAAAGTAGTTCAAAGTATTCTAAGTATCAATACAATAATCTCACACTAATCAGAAAAGAAAGCTAGCATTCCTGTTTTCCACATAATAATGAGCAAATAGCAACAGAGATATAAGTTAGACAATTAAATGTCAGTAAGAAAATTGAAAAAGTGTTAATACACACTTTCATAATTTTTGTCACTAATCCATTGAGAAAAGGCCAACAAAAATTCCAGGTTAAAATGAACTCATATCATGTGCCAAAATATAGCCATGGACATGCCTTTGCCTCTAGTTTGAGTCTTTCACATTAAATACATTTAGGGTTCATTACTGCTCATTATGTTGATCATTCATTGCAAAATCTCACCTTTTATAACTTGGAATATGTGGTTAATGTTTACCTCTATAGCTACCCTTTTTTATAGTTCCTATAAAGTTACTTTGTAGCATTCTCATTATGACTCAGCATTCTTTTTTTTTTTAATCAATACAAGTTTATTCTTCACCTTTACCAAACAGAAGACAGTATAAAAACCACACAAGATAATATTAGTTCATTTTACAAAGAATGTGACTGGATTATAAATTTTAAAAAAGTCAATTAGATTCATAAGATTCATTAGGTGGTAAAACTCTAACGCACCCCGTGTGCGTCTGTTGCTGCAGGGTCTAGCTAACTTTGCAGGAACAGCTTTACTATCAGCAAGAATTCATTTAGATATGGCTTTGGCGACATTCCGGCTCCTAGCCAGACCCAGGGTGAAAACCTGAGTTAAAGACATGCAGGCCCACTTAACAGGAAGTTTTTCTTTTGTCAGAACATAGGTAAATATGGGTGTGGAACTAGGTGTTTCTCTTTTTCCTTTGTCTTTCACATCCTTGAGGCTACTTGATGTCCCTGTGGGCCTGTGGGGGCTGCTGGTCCTCCTTCCTAGCGCCTGTACAATGGCTGCTGATTTCTTCTTTAGTGCTCTTACAAGGGCTGCTGGCCCCTCCTACATGGCTGCTGCTTCTCCTAGAAAAAGTTAAGATCTCTGCCTGAATGAACTCCTGTGCTGTGGATTGCCAATAATAAAAACAGTGTGATCATTATGTATACAGTGTACCAATACATGTTCTTGGTTAAAAAAAAAAAAAGAAAAGAAAAGAAAAGAAAAAAAAACACACACACACAAAAACAGTGGTCTAGGGGCTGGGTATTTAGCTCAGTAGCAAGCACAAGGCCTTGAGTTTGATCTTTGGCACCAATAAAGAATTAAATAAATAAAAAAACAGTAGACTGATGATACAAATTCCTAGAGTTTCTCCCTTTTACTCTTACTTTCGTTATTGTTGTTAAACAATTTAATTGCTCTTTGTGGTGGTATCTCCTCTCTTTCCTTGCAAATCGAGCCCAAAGTCTGTGCACGGTGGTAGCAAGCATTTATCCCTTGCTGTTACAATAAGCCAGAATTTTCCAATTAAATCCATATACTTTGTATTAGGGAAAATATGTACTCACCATAAGTGAGGAACCAAGCAGCAGATCACTCTAGTGCTGGTTTGACCAGTGTGTACACAGGATGGTGATGGCTGAAGTGTGAATCTAGATCCCACAGAATCCAACACTGAGCTAGGCACTAGTGAAACCAAGATTCCGACCTGCCAATGTGTCAAATCTAAGTGTAAATTTGGACATAAATAGACACGCTGATGGCTGTGAAACCCCTGGGCCAACTCTAAGTTTACATGTGTTAGCAACTCTGTAAGTTCCTGAGTTCGAGAGTCTCATTTTCCAAAGAAAAACCAGGC
>PVJO010024719.1:0-23930 GCA_004026905.1 Hystrix cristata
TGTCTTCGTGCCAGTACCATGCTGTTTTTATTACAGAAGCTTTATAATATAATTTCAAGTCGGGGACTGTGATGCCCCCTGCCTTATTCCTGTTGCCCAGAATTGTTTTTGCTATTCTTGGTCTCTTCTGGTTCCAGATAAATTTCATGATTGCCTTTTCTAATTCTGTGAAGTATGTTATTGGAATTTTGATTGGAATGTGTTAGTATTTTAAATAGAGTTCTCTCTATTTAAAGGAATACTTTAATCTCAACTGAACTGGCACTTGAACATGCTAAGTAGATCCATTCTTGCTATCTTCTGTCATAGTTTCCTGCTGTATCTTTATTCATCTTAGCACTTGACACAATTTTAAGTGAATTACTTCTGTGTTTCTTACTTTATTGTCTCTTTCCCTTGAGTGTAGGCTGCACACTCAAGGGTGAAGACCCTACCTATGTATATTAATCACCAGTGGAATTTCTAGAACCCAGCAGAGTGCTTAACACAGAACAGACAAATATATTTTGGACAGATCGGTGGTTGGATGGAAGGAAGGACAGACATAAGAAATGGAAAAAAATTACTGAATAAATGAAACATGGTGGAAATTTCAGACTCAGTAGATACATGATAAAGAGTAATATTTGGGGGCAGATAGGCTATTTGCAACCTCAAAATTTATGGAGATAGACTTCTTTGAAAAGGAAGAGTTAAGGAAGCGGTTGATTGAGTGAAGCAAATACATTTATACACAGCGGGCAAAATGCTGAGAATTTGCCAAGAGAATATATTTAGAAGCACAGGAACTCCTATAATATTATGTCATCAAATATTATATTCAAACAGAATCATTAGAAGAGGCCTGATGTATACTCCATTCTCTTTCGTCTTCCCTGCCCAGAATCCAGCATTCAAGGCCAGCTGTTTGGACCTCCATACTGTAGCAAGAATCCTTAGCTCCTGAAGTGAAAAATACCCACTACTGACCTGCCATGGCCGAGGAATCAGAAAACAAGTTAGGTTTGGAGCTGTCGGGTTGGAAAGGATTTGCAAGCCCTTTCCCACCTACTCTATGCTATGAAGACAGATTTCCAGAGGTTTGAGAGAAATTTGTACTATGACTTTCAGGTTTACAAAATGCCACCATCCGAGGAGTTTGAATTATTCTTCCCCTGTATTTCATTTGTAATGTACCCCTGCCAGCATAAAGAGTATTAAAAGGGCATATGAGCAGTAATAAGGCCCTTAACAATCATGAGCAGCTCTTTCCCTTGAAATGCAGTTATTGTGCTGAAGGGGAATAACCATCCAATAGCAAACTAGATTAACACCTTGTCTTTCAAAACCTAATGCTACTTGGTTTACAGTTAGGCACCCACACCCTGAGTAATTAATTTGTGAAAGGTGCAATACTAAAGATTTTCAGTGAAACACTTTGACCTATTCCTTCTCTCCCCTACTGTCTCCTCACTGTTGAGGAAGAATAAGTCATCCGTGATCACACGGATTGGAGAACCCACTGGAGCCAGTTTTAATCCCATGTATCAGCTGTAAGACTTCTGGAAAGTTACTCACCTCTCTGAGCATCACTTTTCTCAAAGGTAAAATGAAAACAACACCAGCAGCTATGGAATAGAGTTTTCATAAATGACTGAAAAGACCGCCTATGAAAATCCATAGCATAATCTTGGCATACTGCAAATGCTTCCTAAGTGTTAGCTAAGGTACTGTTAACCTAATAAAGTTCTTCTAAGTAGAGTTACTAAGGAGACTGCCTTTGAATGGTTGTTCCCAGACTACTTACCTTAATAGCCTGCCTTATTGGAGACTGATTTCTAATTGATATTCTAATATTTATTTATGAATGAACATGTCTAAGATGTCCTTGAAATTTTGTCTTCTTGTTAATATTATCCTCTGCTTTGTTTATAAGTAAAATGAAAAGAACTTCATTTGGCCAATGATATTAGTATCACCATAAATGTCACTTAACAAGGTTTTACGATATTTGGTTTTTCAAAGTAGTTCTGTACATTTAAAGTACCAAAGCATTCTATTCATGGTTTCTTGCTCATATGCAAACAAGAATTTTCCCAAAAGAAATTTTGCAGGCTGCAGGTGAAAACTTGACACTCAGCCAAGACTTAATTCAGAGTCAATAAAGTAATACCCCCATGCCTAGGTAGATGTGTAAATTTTCTCCACATGATAAATAAGCAGACTGTGATTTCTATCAAATCAATCTCGGCTTGAGTCAGTCCTTCTCTAATCAATAAATCTGGATGTGCATTGAAATATGAAGTCAATATATGCAGCGTTACATTCACTTTAAACTCCTTCATCAAAAGTACCTAGCAATTTTTCTATTATTGCCATAAATTCAAAATACCAGGCTTCTTCTTTTTCTTTTTAAGTACCACTTTAAAGGAACACTAAGTTTTTGGGTTCTGAAAAACCCCTTGTTTATATCTCTTTAGAAATCCGCATAGAGTCTCTGACCCAATCAATGTAGTAGCTCTAATTACACTGGAACTGCATTATAAAGCGGAATTGGACATAAGGCGATATTAGTGAAAGCTATGGTGCTTAAAAGTTATTGCCGGGATGTTTAAGTTTTTCTGAGGAATTCTAAAGTGGTGGAGGCTTGTGAATAATGTATGACTCCTAGGGAAGGAATCCACTCTTATCCGGCCAAGGTCACAGGCCTCCCGTTGCTTCTCTTAGTAATTTCCTTTGCATTGTATGTATGTGTCCAAGAGAGCCGGCCTCGTCAAAGCCTTTGAGTCTTGGCAGTACAATAAGGCTATGCAACTTCATCAGAATTTAAGAATGATGGAAGATCCCTGTCTGCTTGTTCCTCTACTGTGCTCCAAAGAATCATATTCAACCCTCTTCATTTCTTTCCACACTTCTTCCTGTTGAGTAACTGACCCTGACACCCTTTACTAGGAGCTATGAGACATTATGGAGATGGGCTCCCACTGTTGTCCCACACTGTAACCACCAAGCTGTGCGAGCAGGATCTGCGCATATTCCAAACTCCGAAAGACCTGTCATTCATCCCGAGTTAACTGCTTATTCAGTGGCTAATAAATATATTCTGAACTGCTTAGCCACACTCCTAGCTCAGAAGATTCTTCTTCTTGGGTCCATGGATAGAATTCATGGGAACTGTGAGTTAGGATGTGAAAAACTGCATCTTTATTTTACCGACTTCTAACTATAATTTAGCATTTCCTTCAATCGTGACTGTACAAATCATAGTTAACATCAGCAGTACCTATGACGTCATTACCAACAAAAATCACAAAATTTGCATATCATATAGGTGCTGCGGATATCCCAAAATATCATTTATGCTCATTACTACATCAAAACTGTGATAGTTATTAGACCCACCAGTACATATTATTTGAAAAATCATGACGGCTGCTTGCTTTTGTAAGTAAATTTTTTGCTGGAAGACAGCCAGGCTAATTCACATACGTATTGTCTGCATCTATTTGCATGTTAAAATGGCAGAGCTGAGTAGTTCCAACAGAGTGCATTGTGCACAGAGCCAAAAATATCTTCTTATCTAGCTCTTAGAGAAAAATATTTACCAAACCCCAATTTAATATGCTAATACAGAGGCATGTATACTATTGTTACACTGCAACCTTTTTAAAAAGTATTTTAACTTATTTCAAAATAATTAGTTTCCCTTTAAATCCTGTGGATTTCCTCTTATTCATTAAAATACATTATTCTGAGAAGAGTTCCATAAGCTTCACCAGGTTGACAAAGAAAAAAAAACCAGAAGTTAAGTCCTCCCCTGCTAGCTTGAAAATGAATCTTAACTTCCATTAGCGTGCTGCATCTTTAGCTTATGGGTGCCTTTTTGCCCTCAGCAAATACATTTAAGTTTTCTTCAGCTCTTCCTTTTGCTTGTCTGTCTTTTACTCTAATTTCACTTTATCATTTGTTATTTTGTTAAATAATTTACTCAACAGTTATTTCTTGAATGGATACTATGCCCCAGATACTGGGAAGATAGTAATAAGCAAAACAGATCTATCCCTACCCTTGGAGAGCTTACATTCTAGCTTAGGGATATAGGCACTAAAAGAAGTAAGTAAAACAATGGTATTTAAGATCATAAGAATCATAGATGAAAAAAAGCAGAAAAAGTGGATGCACTTTTAAATAGGGAACCAGGGAAGGCCTCACAGAGAAGTCACATTTGAGGGACCTGAAGAAGGAGGGAGAGAGCCATGCTGGGAACTACGGATGGACATACATGTGGGGGTGGGTAGTGTCAAGCCTCTGAGGGAAGAATGTGTCTGATTTCTTCCAGCAAAAAGGTCGATGTGACTGCAGTAGACTAAGTGAGATATAACTAGGAGAAGATAAGCTCAAAGGACTATAAGGCCAAGAATTCTCAACCCTCCTTGAGTCTCAGCATTGCCTGAAGAATTTTTAAAAACTGCATTTCCTAGGCTATACCATATATTATCCCTCCTAGACATCTAAATTCAATTTATTTGGGTGTGGGGCCCAGATGCTGGTATTTTTAAAGTTGTTTTCCACGTGACTCTGGTGTACAATAATGGTTTAAAACCACTGGAGTAGGATCACAGGCCATTATGTAGCCAATAACTTTTGCTTATGGTGAGATGAGGAGCTACTGGAGAGTTCTGATAACAAAGTGGCATGATCTGATTTAAATTTTAAAATAACTCAGGCTGCTCTATGCTAGAGAGCTGATGGTAGAATCAGGGAGACTAGTTAGGATGGCATTGCAATAATTCAAGCATGTCATGATGATTGTTGCAAAACTGATTAAAGAGTTTAGATTCTAAATATTTTTGAAGCTCAAACCAATAAGGTTCATTTCAGACTGAGCCAGGATGGGGGTGGGATGAGAAAACGGGGAGAGTCAAAGATAATGAGAAGGATTTTGGCCTACACAGAATGGTCACTAATTGAGAGGGATCTGATAATAGGAGGATCTGATTGTGGGGGAAATAGTGATATTTTAGTTTGGGACATGTTAAATTTAAGATTCCTATTAGATATAAAAGTGAACTACAAGTAGGCAGTTGGATATACAAAAGTGAGTTTGAAAAGAATTTGGACTGCAAATATAAATTTAGGACTCAACAGCAGAATGTCACGAGACAGGATGATGCCACCGAGGGAGAGATTGTGAAGAGAAGTGAGAAACAGCCTGGGATTCTGACAAAAAAGAATTTAGGGATGTGAAGGAGAACCAGCAAAAAGAAACTGGAGCCACCGGAGAGATACGAAGAACCCAGTGTGATGTCCGAGAGGACAAGGAAAGGCTCTGCTACGTGACATAGTGCTAAAAGGTCAAGTAAGATGAGAACTGAGACTTGACCTTTGCGTTTCGAAAGGAGGAGGTCATTGGTGACCTTGAGAAGAGCAATTTCAGTGAAGTGGGAGGGGTAAAAGCCTGAAGTGGGATCAAGAAAAGATGGAACAGTATGTAGAGACAATTTTTTCAAAAAGTTTTTCTGTAAAGAGGGACAGAAAAATGGAGTTTTCAAAAAATAATACAAAAGATTACAGTTATGTTTGAAGGCTGATGAGAATAATTCAGCAAAGAGGGAAACATTGTTAACACACGAGAGACAGAAGTTTCTGGAGCAATTCATTATTTTTAAAAGTCAGTCTGCCTTGATTCAAAGCCTGCCTTGGATACTTCTGAGCTGGGAAACTTTCTCTGTGTCTCAGTTTCTGCATCTGAAAGTGGAAATACAGTCAGCTCTCTGTATTTACAGGTTCCATATCCATGGATTCAACCAACTGCAGATGGAAAACATTAAAAAACTGCTTCTCTACTGAACATGTGCCCTTTTTGTCTTGCCATTTTTCTCTAAACAACACAGTATAGCAATTATTTGCATAGCATTTACACTGTATTTTGTGCTGTAAGTAGTCTACAGATGATTTAAAGTATATAAGAAGATTGTGCAGGTTATCTGCAAGTACTATGCCATTTTATATAAGGGGCTTGACCAGGTGCATATTTTGGTATTTATGTGAGGGCGTGTCCTAAAACTTATCCTTCAGAGATACTGAGGAATCTGCATAATAGTACTTACCTCATAGGTTGCTTTGAGTACTAAATTAGATTAGGTGTTTAGTGGTACATGGTAGGAGCTCAAAATATTAGCTAGTATAGTTGTAATAGCCAGTCTTCCCCACTCAGTATAGGCACTGTGTGAATCTCATTCCCTAGCCGCTACAATACTTACCACACAGTAGGCATATAATAAAAATTTGTTTGGTATTATACCTGTGTTATTTCCAGCAATCAATTTCACAAGAACTTTCCCTCGTCAAGTAAGAACATCAGTGTTATGTAGGTATAATCATGGTACAAAATAAAATGCAATGACAACAGGAGAAATCTTATGTAGAATCAGATTTGAAAGCTGTCTATACAGTGATCGTATATGACTTTATCTGGTGCTGGGGATGGAACCCAGGGTCTCGTACCTACTAGGCAAGCACTCTACTACTAAGCCATACCTCACTCCTATATACAATTTTGTATTTGCCAACCACATCTTAATAAAACTGGGGGATTTAAAAAGAAATCTGTTTATCCAGTGAGATTTGAAGGAAATTTAGAAAGTTCCTATATAAAACTATCTCCTCTACAAGACTGTCTATTTCAAGATTATAGATAATTACAGGTTCACAGGTTATAGGTTGATAGGAAAAGAAAAGCAACACTCATTGAATGACTAACTGTGTGCCAGGCATGTTATATATACCATCTCATTTAATCCTCCCAGTGACTATGGAATGTATATGACCACCCACAGATTTTACAGATGGGGAAACAAATTCATTGAATTTGGATAAATTGCTCAAGAATGCACAGAAAATAAAGAGTTAGAGTTTCAACACAGGTCCGCCTGATTCTACATTTGTGTGTTCTTTGTTATTTGACACTTCCATCCAGGAAATGGATCCTAGAGAACTAAGGATGCGTACAAAATATAAAAGCCTGAGAGTTGGCTATGCTCTTGGAAGTCGTGAGCAAAAATGGTTTTACATGGCCAAACAATCTACTCAGGTACTATAGTAGGTGGAATAATGGCCCCCTAATTCCTGGAATGCATGAATATATCTTATATGATAAGAGGGATTTTTCAGATATGATCAAAGTTAAAAAATTTGAGAAAAGAAGATTATCCTAGATTAGCTGAGAGGACTCTGTAAACACATGGGTCCTATATTAGTTTCTTGTGGCTGCAATAACAAATTACCACAAACCAAGTGGCTTTAAACAACAGGAATTGATTCTTCCACATTCTGGAGGCTCCACGGCTAAAATCGAGGTGTTAGCAGGGCTGTGCTGCCTCTGGAGCCTCTGAGGAGAACCCTTGCTTTTGTCAGCTTCTGGTGGCTCCAGGTAGCCTTTGATTTGTAGCTGTATTACTCCAATCTCTCCTCTGTGATCATAGTGCCTCTGATTCTCTGTGACTTCTTTTCTCTTTTCTCTCAAATCATCATCTGCCCTTCTTTCATAAAGACACTAGCAATTAGATTTAGAGCCCAGCCAGATAATCCAGGATGATCTCCTCATCTGAAGATCCAATTTCATCTACAAAAACCATTTTCAGAACAATGCAGCATTCGTATGTTCCAAGAATTAGGATGTGAATATATCTTTTGAGGGGCTACAATTCAATCAACTACAGGTTCTTAAAAGCAGAGAACCTTTCCTGGGTATGTTCAGAGGAAGTTGGGACTATAGAAGAGCAGTCAGGTAAATGCAGTATTGCTGGAAGATAGCGGAAGGAGCTACATGACACACAACAATGCTGAAAGAACCAAGCAAACACATTCTCCCCTAGAACCTGCAGGGAAAAAAATGCATCCCTACCCACACCTTGACTTTAGCCCAGTGAAATCTATTGCAGGCTTCTGATCTCCAGAACTGTAAAATAGATTTCTATTGTGTTAAGTCCCTAAATTTGTGGGAATTCATTACAGCAGTAATAGAAAACTTATAGAAGTATTGAGGAAAGTTGAGCAGATGTTTGGCTCAGAAACAGTGTAACAGGCAGTCAGAACAGCAGGTCACAGACTGGAAGGATATAAATTCCAGAAGGCAGAATAGGGAAGATTGCAGAAAGTAGGAAAGCCACAGGAGCAGAAAGTCAGGACCAAGAAATTAGAACTGATTTGCATTACTAACATCCAGAAGCATTTGATGATGGAAAATCAGTCTAGGAGACTAACTCTAAAACAAGGTGCCCAGGCCTTGCAAGGTGGAACATAGTTGGATACATGCTGTCCAGTTTGATTGTGTGTGGACAAGAGAAAGTGGCATAATTTGCCAGGCACATCCATATAAAATTGCCTGTAATATTCACATACTGTTTGCAGCAAAGACCTTTAAGATTCCTCCTAAAGTTCAAGTAGCACACTAGTATCACCTAGTCAGTCACCTAATAGGGTCTGAAGGAAAGGTTCCTTAGACCAATAAGTGTAAATAAGAGACAACAAGGAAATGTTTACAGAATAGAGCATTAGCCACGGATCATTGAGCCCGGACCATTGTATGAATGCAACAAATGTTTGTTAAGTGGAGGAATGAACGGATGAATGAATGAATGGATGAGTGAATAAAAACTCTGCAGACTCTGGAAGTCTCTAGAACTTGATGAGTGAAATAAGGATGCAGGAAATCAGCAGTGGGCCTCCATAGGTGAGCTGATTATTAGCAATACTTCTCTGTGACTAGGCTGATATTTATTTTTAATAGCATTTATATCTTTTCAGATAATTTTAGTATTCCTACTTCCTAATTTCAAAACTAATACATTTCAGAATAAAAGGGAAAAATGCTTATAATCTCACCACCAAGACAACTATTTTGGAATAGTTATTTGTAGTTTTCTATGTCTGTCTATAATTCTGTTCATGTCTCTCTCTCTCTCTCTATATATATATAGTACTCATATCTTAGCTATTTTTTAAAACTTTTTAAAACACAATACTCATTATAGTTGCTTTTCTAGGTCAATAAATATTCTATTACAACATGATTTTATATGACTGCATAATTTCTCAACCTGTGAGATGCATAATCTATTTAGTTGATCTCCTACTGTCTTTTTCTTGTAATTTTCCAACATTAAAACAGTGATTCAGTAAACATTTCTTATGGCCACTGCTTTCTACACATCTTTTTTTTCCTTAGGGTAACTTCCTTCAAGTTGGAATTGCATAGTTTGGAGATTTAGGTACATATTTTCATTTTACCCCATAAAGAGATTTACCTATTTATATTCCAACTTTAGTATGTGAAACCTCAGTTGTCCTAAACCTTTGTAAATACAAGTTATTATCAATTTTTTAAAAATTTGCCAATGTGATGGATGGATTTAGCTTGCATATGTTTGACTGCTAATCAAACTATTTCCTCATGTATTTATTGGCCATTTTTTATTCTTTCCTCTGTGAATTACCCATTTATGTCCTTTGTTCATTTTTCTACTTGCGTTTTCGTATGATTTAATTAACTTGCAAGAACTGTGTTAAATATTATACTTAATATCTGCTGCAAACAATTTCCCATTTGCTGTTTTCCATTTTTTGTTTACTATGGATTTTTAATGTTCAGAAGGGATCTGACATGTCTGTTTGTTTTTGTAACATCAATCAATCTTTTCCTTCTCAATTTGTCCTTTTGCTCTTATCCTTAGAAAAATGCTGCCAGTACAAGAGTATAAAAATAAAATAAATATTTGTGGGTTTTTTGCTTTTTATGATTTCCTTTTTATACTTCAATTTTAAATCACCTAATTTTCATTCCATAGTATAAGGTAGGGGCCTAATTTTAGTTTATTCATATTAAACAGCCATTTATGGGACCGTGAATCTCCACTGAAAACTTACCCCAACAATTTAGGAAAGACTGAACTGACACGCAAACTCGTGATCTTTTTTAAACCTACATTTTCCATACTGTACCTTAGGTCTCAGCAAGTAATGGATTCTGGTCTGTAAACACAACCCAGCATGCCAGCATTTGCAGATGCACCCATGAGCCAACCAAATAGCAAATCTCCTTTGCAAGCAAAAGGTCAACTTCCCAGTGTGAAGTCTCCAGTCACAGGCTCACGTTCATTCTCAAATCATGCTCCCACACAGAAAACAGACATATTTACTTTTCACAGGATTCTTGAGAGAATTTTGCTTTAAAACAAAGTCAACAGCCAAATCTCTCCTCAACGAGCTGCAGCACATTGCACACCAGTTTCTGGATGAAAGACCCTCCAGTAAACTGGGTAAGAGTGACAAGAAAAGAAAAGGATTTTTTAGATTAGAAGAAAATGATCCTATTTCACCACTGATAGTGTCCTTTGGACCTAAGTACTCTTGATTCTGAGCTAGATTTTCTATAAGATGTTACCAAAACAAACGCTCAGGGAAATGGCAGCTGGAATCACTTGAGGGTTACTAATTACAGAGCATCACAGGTACAATTTGTAATACTCCTTGACAGATGTGACCCATTACATTAAGCATTGTTGGCATGTTCTACAAGCCAGACGCAGGCTGGGAAAGGGTTGGATTTTGTGTAGCACAGTTTTCAGGCAAGCTTCACCGTTTTAAATTGCTCTGTAGATATTTAGGAGAAACGACTGTTGACGGGATATCTTCAGAGGATTTTTTTTTTAATGGCCAATTGATTTTAAAATGTCTCACCCCACTCCATGAGGTACTGACATGCAAAGAAATGCCCAGATATCTCTGTTGCATTATTAACGCTTCCTATACTATATAATCCAACACTATTGATTTCAACATTTGGGTCAAAAGGATTCGGGGGGTCTAAATCACAATGTTCCAATTAAAATAGTTTAGATATTAAGAAGATATTTTAAATTATTTTCCTCTAGCCCCTGGTACAACTAAGCAACTTCTCTTCAATACAGATAAATAAATGCTGAGCTCAAAGCATTGCAGGAAGAAAAAGAAAAATGTTAAAACAATCATTATCTTGGTAGGCAAAACAAACAGCTGATTGAATGACTTTTAGACTTTGTAGTCATTGCTGAGACGTCCTGGAGGTATGGCCAGAAGGCTCTCAGCCACACATATGGAGAACTATTGTCCCTTCCACACAAAGAATGAAAAGTCTCAAAGAAGAATCACATACACCTTTAATTATTATTATTTTTTCTAAGCTCTCCTTTATAGATAAAGAAAACAAAAGGATAATTTATGTTTAGAGTTCTGTGACACATAAAAAGTATAATTAAAGTACTAAATCTTTCCAAAGAAATATGATGTATGGGAGCTCCAGTGGCGCAATCGGTTAGCGCACGGTACTTATATAGAAATGTGATGTATGAAATTAAATTCAGTATTTTGCTGGAAAAGAGTCCCCTTGGAGAAATCAGGTTGATGTGTGAAGGATCAGTTTTGAAGCTGATTTTTTTTTAAGAGATGGTATTTTGGTCAGTCCTACGCTGATCTCCTCTCACAGCTGTCAGTCAGAATGAATTACAGGCCCATATTACCTGAATCCCAACATCTTGCTACATTAACAGCCCCTGATTTTTGTTCTTTCAAATGCCATTTAGATATATGAAAGTCTTTTTTTCCTATCATATTTCCAGCACCTTCCGACAAGGCAGCATTAAACATTCCCCACACAAGAGGGCTTTTTTTTTGCATTAGATTTCAGAATACAGAAAGTTAGAGAGTTTATTTTTTAATCTCCTTTATTAGTTGCATAAAACTGTCAACAGCTTATGCTAGCCATGAAAATATCAGGCTGATTTAAGAGAATTTTTCCTGAACTGGGTAGAGAGTGGAGAGAGGAGATAGGAAAATGGAAGAATATAAAGAGGGAGCAGTATTTTTCCCTACAAGATTTCGATCTAATTTTTTAAAGCATAGTTCATTCCTCAAACACGTTATTAGCTCTAATAAGAATACCACAAACTCAACAGGGTCAGAGTGTAAGCTTTAAAGATTGGGTGTATTATTTACAGACTGGAGCACTGACCATATTTGCCTACATGAATCTTGAAGAAGCATTTCTGGCTTGTCTCATGAAAAACCTATTGGGAAGTCATATATCTGAAAGTACTGTCTTCCCTCCTTGTAGGATGGGAGCTCCAATCAATCTTTTGTGTTATGACCAGGTATAAGTCATAAAACAGCAGTTATTGCAGGTTTTATGGAGCTGAGAGCCAGAACAATCATGAGGAGGATAAGTTCATAATAGCCTTTAAGAGCAAACTATCCTTCAAGGTCCTAGGTTTCCATAAAGTGGCTGCTTCAGTGATCTGCAGTCTTACATTTTTACCAAAATTTCTTAGTATCAGAAAACACTTATGTATTCGCCAACTCAGCTATATATAACAAGTATTTATTTTATTCAGAGGCTTGTGTACTGAAGGGGTATACAGCAGGACCTCATTGTTTCCTTCTATCTGTTCACCTGTGAACTCCTCAGGTTGGAGATATTTGAGGCTCTTCAAGCATTCAAGTGCCTTTCATTAACTCACTGTGGGCCCTTTGCCAAGGCACTGGACCTTGCCAAAACCAATGTGGTCAGCAGTGCACATCACACCTTTGGAGGTATTTTCTTTGTTCTAAATTTGCCTCTTGCACATGATCAAGAAGAGATCCTCAGCTATAATATCACTGAATTCTATCTTTAATGTCCACACTCGTCCACCTACTGTCTCCAGTCCAACACCTAAATACCACACCACTGTGATCCACTGAATGGAAATGTGTCAAGTCCAAACTGCTTTCGTTTCTCATATTTCATACTGTCTGATCTCTTTGTGCATATTAACTATGCTCTCATGATAATTTACACTCATATGACAATGAAAGAGAACTAAAGAAGACTACAGTGCATGATGCACTTCTTCCGAGGTCACCTGGAGAAAGTATCCCTACATTTGTTGCCTGGTCTACTTTTACTTATGATGGAGAGGTCCATGACAAGTTGGAGAAGTGGGCAATGGGGTAATAAGAGCAATGCACAGGGCAAGATGCAGCTCCTTAAAAACCACATAAACGGCCACCTTCTCAGATATCTTTTCTGTGAGCTTCTAGAAAGCAGAGACCACCCTCTGACTTAATTAATTAGTTATTTAAATATGTAGTTTTCTGCTCATAGAATGATCATTGGCTGAGCGTTCTCCCTGCATGCCGGGCTGTTCTGACTGTTAGGGATACTGTGAGAACTCAGACACAGGCTCGACCTTCAGGTGGCCTTTCTGGGGAAGGGGAGACAATCAGTGAAGAGATTCACAAGACCCTGAGGGTGCTGCACTCTGCCAACAAGCAATAGAAGCAAAAATTTTTGGAGGGAAAGAATTCCACATGAGGTCACATTTAAGACTGAATAACCAAGAGCTTGGGAATTATATCACTGAAAACAACAAGAAGTTATATTACAAAATATGAAGGGCGCTATCCTTTTGTTTGAAGTTAGTTTTATATGTAAAGGAAGCTTTTTATGGAATACTTGACAAACACATGGAAAATAGCCCCAGACTCAAGTAGCAGAACATTGAATGAACCAGAACGACAGTGCCTCTCAGCATTTCTGTGATCAAATGCTTTTTATGCATTTGTATGTTTTGTCGAGAGATCATTAACATAAAGTGCACAGATTTTAAATTTTCAGTTCAACAATTTTGACAAATGTATATGCCCCTGTAAGCACCACTCAAAACAAGATGTAAAATAAGCCTACCACTCCCCAAAGTTTCTCTTGCCTCTTCTCTGTCCCTTTCACGTACATGGATACTCAGAGGCAAAAATGGTTATGAATTCTTCTGTCACCGTGGCTTAGTTTTCCTGTTGTTAAACTTCATATGTAAATCCGCATCTGGGCCAACACACAAGTATTTGGAGAAGCAAATTTGAATGGATTAAAAGATTCAAAACGACATTAACTAAGTGAGAGATAAATACAATAGAATCCTCCAAACAATGTTTCAGTATCTCACCGTGTTTATAAAAACAATATACACAGTCATGCATTTCTTTGGCTGCCCTTCAGCCGTAAGTTATTTGAGTCAAACTGATTTCCCCACAAAAAAAATTTCTACATTCTAGAACACACATTCAGTCCTTCCTTGATGCCAATTTGACATCCTATTACGTCTTCCTCAAACAAGCTTGTACTTGGCAGTACTTATCACTCTCAAAGTATGATCCTTCAATTGTGACATAAATACAATTTACATCATGATCAAAATTTTGCCATGGAACTGGGAAAGCTTCAAAGACATCACAGTACCACAGCACACTGAATGAGAACCTCTGGGGAGAGACATCCATCCCAAAAGAAACAAGTGCATGCATCTCCCTACATCAGCTTCTGCCTGCAGAACAAGGACACCACCCTTACTATATTCCACTCGTACAGTGAGAGCCAGTGTAGCCCAGTCAGTGTGGGCCAGAATCCGCAAAGAAGCTAGTTCTCTTTTCTCTGTCCTAACACTAAAAGCCAAAGGGAACTTCAAGCTATGTTATACCTACCCAGGAGATCCAGGCTTAAAGATCAAGCTTCTTAGGATTCCAGCATCGGTACATAGATTCATAGATTTTCCTACTAACTGCCTTGTATTAAATATCTAGGAGCAGGGAGAAGATGACAGGTGGCTTGTGGCTGACTCCAGAGTAATCAATTTTCACCTTGCTCTAGGCCTAGGTAGCCTGGCTGGCATTTTTCTGAATTTAGTCTCCAAGGGGAATGTAGCTGCACATACAAATTGAAAGAAATCTCAGAGAAGACAGAAAAGAAGAAACCCAGGTGCCATTTACCATTATCTTGATAAAACGGCAGTGACACACACTCCGCCTGCCACAATTAGGGTGATAAATGCCCGTTTCTTTGAGGCTTGTTTGAAAGTCAATTATGTAGATTATTTGGAGAATACTGACAGATGGCCTTCTTCCCCAGATAAGACAATCAAACCGAACTTTGATAAGTGCATAGAAAACACTGTCATTCCTCAAACACAGAGGAAGCCCCCCCTCAAAACCACCAAAGGACCCGACGAAGTTTTGCCATTGGCCAATTGTGATGATCCCCGCCCTTAGGTTTTTTTCTTTTCAGACCTTTCCCTTTCTCTCATCCTCACAGGACTCTTTGCTTCTTTTCATCTTGTAGTCAAATATTGATCTCCCACCTGTCCTCAAGGTTTTGATTAACACACAAGATTGCCACGTAAGCAGCTTTTTGTTTGTTTTCAGCTAATTCGTTTTTTATTATTCACTTGCTGCAGTAAATCTTACTTTTATTGTCCAACCACTGAACAGAGAAAAATAGATTGATTTGCGTAACTAAATAATTCAGGCTGCAGTGTGTGGTAGAAGGTGGGGGAGAAGAGGAGAAGGATGAGAGGGGTGTCCAAGAAGGCCTCATGCAATATTGGCCTAGAAGTTTCATAGTATTACCCTGACCCCTCGCCAAGTTACAACACAGTCGATTAGCTCAAAAGGGGCTCACAGAGGTGGCACTGTGGTACCACAGTGGTGACTTAAAGCAGTAAAAGTTAGGAAATGACTGTTTAAAAAGTCTTCCTTCACGAAAAAATTAAAAACAAACAGATAAGTAAAGACTCAAGAAATGAGATTTGCTCCTCATTACTTTCATATGAAGTAATTCACTGGGCACAACTGCACAATTACTTCAATCCTAAGGTCTATTTATTCATTTTTTATCATTTTTAAAGGCACAAACCAACTGTCTCCACTATGCAAGTGTTCTGAAGAAAACAGCCCAATGGAATAGAACCAAAAATATTTAGATGAAAAACTGAAAGAATTCACAGCAAAAAGCAGCCAACTTGTTTGTTAAAGGCCTCAATTTCAGGATTTGCAAAGAGGAGAAATGACAGGAGAAGAAAGAAGGAAAAAAAGAAATGAAGAAGATACTCCTTCCCCTCTGCCAGCATCTGCCCGTGAAGTACTCTTTCTCACAGGTACTCACTGTGCTCAGGCCTCTGAAAACAAAATGCAAACACACAAGCCACAGACAAAAGGATAGATAGCTTTTACTACAAGAACATTTATGCATCATAAAATACTGTATATTAGAAACACATTTATAAATGAACCGCTGACTAGATTTACAATGTAAATAAAGATGAAAGGAACGAATTCTTGTAAGTCTATAAAGAGAACAATACAATAGAAAAATAGGTAAACAGTTTGACTAGGCATTTCACAGAAGAAAAAAATAAAATTGCCCAATACACATATGAAAATATCTTCCACGTCAACAGTTAATAAAACAGTGCAAATTAGAGCAGTAAGGTACCATTTCCACTAGTAGCAAAATGCAAAGTCTGACAATGCCAAACATTATAAGCAAAGTAGAAGAAAGAGGAACTCCACACACTGGTGGGAATCTACTTCAGGAAATCATGTTTGAAGAGCAATTTGACAATGTTTAGTGAATTCGAAGTCGTTTATTACTTAATGCCCAGTAGTTCCACTTCTAGTCATTATCTTAGAAGACCACTGTACACATGACTAATATATTCAAGGATGTTGTGACAGTATTGCAATAGGCAACAGTCTAGGTATTCATCAAAAGAAAATGAATAAATTGTGTTACAGTGTAATGCAAGGCAGGAGGTAGAATGGATGAAACAGACAGAGATGCATCAATATGAATATATAAAATTTTAAAACAATAATAATACTGTATAATACCTGTGAATAAAATTTAATATTATATTGTATATTATATTTATATATTGAAAATTCACTAACATACAGGAAGCATATGCACCAACTACAGGACACAGGCTACCTCTAAAAAGAGAGAACAATGTAATTATGGAGGGGAGAACAAAGATGGATACAATGCTATAACATTTTATTTCTCACAAAAGAGTGAGACATCACCACTTATTAAAACTTGGGATAATGGGTTATGAGTGTTCATTAAATCATTCTTTATATTTTTGTTTGAAATATTTCATA
The DNA here is from genome assembly GCA_004026905.1 of Hystrix cristata. NCBI lineage: Eukaryota > Metazoa > Chordata > Mammalia > Rodentia > Hystricidae > Hystrix > Hystrix cristata. Next base: position 16,990 of record PVJO010024719.1, read on the forward strand.
ACCTAAAAAGTAAATAAAATAAAACATTCTGTTGTATCATTACCCCATCAAAATGTCCAAAGCATTTTCCCTAATATGTAATGCACTTCTCTTATAAGCAACTGAAGTGTGTATTCACTTGGCAAATGTTTATCTAGTGTGCATTATATACCTGTCAATTGCATTTTAAAACAAATAATACCTGAGTCCACGTGAATAAGTCTTTAATGCCAGAATTTCAGATGCCAGAACAGGCCAGTAGTTAAAAATTAGGAACCAGCAGAAGGAGCCTTCATGGTACCTCTCAAATACTAAGCCAAATCTGGGCAGAATAAATAAAGGAGCAAGTCAAAGAAAGGAAAATTGTGAGGATTAGGGGGAAGGTTGGGCAGTGAAAGAAAAAAAAAATGAGTCTTTTTGAGCACATAGTATTTATAAAATTGTTACTAGATTTTAAAAAGCCATTTTCTCCATGTGAGCAGCTCCCCTACCTACATTTTATCTATAAACCCCATTGTTTCAGTGGTTTAGCAGGTATATTCTAGGTGTTGTGCCATAGGCCTTTAGGTAGCCTCTGCTATTGCCCATGTCAGCCTCAAAGCAGGATTCCGAATTACACCAGATCAAAATTAAAGTACTCTATAAAGCAGTAATGAACAGTGTAGATTTTGCTCAAGATTTTGTAGTAGGGAGGAGGAAAAGTTGACATCAAAGACCAAACAATTAATCAAAATCTTCAATAGGCATTTCTCCCCCGAGTTTCTCTTTGAAAACCAGCTGCCAGTTTGCCAGTTTTTTCTGCTTTCTTGTTCCTATCCTCCATCAACTTGCTTCACGTTTATTATCCAGATTAATTTAGCACCTTTCCACACCAGTCCTCAGCAGTAGCTAAACTGATAAGCTTCCATTTGTCTTGTCAAAACTTTGAACAAAAGCAAGTCTGTCCCTAGACTGGAAAGATATTAGCAAGCATTGTCCTAAAGAGAACATAATGAATCAGAAATACCTGAAATGCTCTGATAAAATTAACAGATTGCTCAGAAGTCCATTATATCCATCAGCTATTACTGGCCAAAAAAAAAAAAATTAAACAAACAAAAACACCTCAAACTTGGTGTCTTAACAAACATTCGTTTATTATAATTCATGAATCCACAGACTGCCGTGGAGTTTGCCAATCTAGACTGGGTTGAACCAGCCAATTCTAATTCAAGCTACAAATTCAGCTGACCTTGTCTCTTTGATAAAGGACAGGCTCCAGTCTGCTTTCAAATATTGATTCTAGGACCCAGGCTGAAGACATAGCTCTTCTTATGGCAATAACAGAAACGCAAGAGGACAAGTTCAACCACACAGGCATGTATCATGTCTCTGCTCGAATCATGTCAGTTAACATCCCATTGGCCAAGGCAAGTTACATGGCTGCATTCAAAGTCAAGGACTGGGAATATGTACTCATCTCATGGATTTGGGAGGAGAAAGTAGATATTCTTGACCAGTAATCTAATCTACCACAATCAAATTGTCTATCAATTATGTGCTGAAACTTGTCTCTCATTTGTAAACTTCCTGCCAAGTGTTTCCATTAAACCTCACCACTAAAGTAGAACCCCTAAAAGATTCTATTCAGAGGGTATTTAATCACATCTTTACTGTAATGAAGGAGATAAATAATGAGGAATAATGGGGCCAAGGACAGAATATGCAGGCACACTGTTCCACACTGTTGGGTTAAGAATGCCCCCAAATTCCCAATGGATTCTCTGACCAACCAAAAGTTCAAAGAACCGAGAGGTCAGGGAAAGTGATGAGAAGCACTTTTATCCAATGAAAATTTTCAACACAGAGTTTTAGTTTCTTGTTCAGTTTATTTATTCATTGACAAAATATTTACTGAACACCTACTACGGGTCAGGCAGAGTGCTAAGGGAACGTGGTGAGTGAAACAGCTGAGGCACCTACATCTGTGCCATAGCAGAAAAGAACACAGTGGCGCAAAAGAGAAGGATAATGTGGGTGGGGGAGGGGGCAGCTTACAATTGTCAGGGAAGCTTTCCCCGAGGAAGTGGTATTTAGGCTGAGAGCTAACTAGTACAAAGAATTGAGCCACGTGAAGAATTGGAGAAATCACATAACCAAGATGTGTAAATCAAAATTTATTTCATGTAACATTGATGAGGAGAGTTAAGGTACCAAAGACATTCTATGACAAATGTCATTATAACTGCTTTAGAGAAAGATATTATGAGAAATCAACCAATAGTACATCAAAAGAGAAGGAAAAGGGTAGAACAGGAATACATTGGCACTTTGTCCTGCCATTACTCTGAGCACCACATGCTCCACAAAGTGTACATTGCACCTAGCAGCAAAAGATTGATATAGTCCCAGCTCTGCCATTATGAGAGCCTAGCAACTTTGATAAGTTACTTTCTCCATGGTTTCCTAAATTAGTAAATAAGGATAAAGACTAAATCAGTTTTTATCCATAAAAATCTCATGTTTGCTAGGTGCTAGCATTATGAAAAAATGAGGTATCACAATCCCAGATATGAAGTTTTATTACAAAGCTACAGTTAAAAAAACAACAACAACAACAAAAAAAAAAAACCAGCATGGTACTGGCACAAAAACAGACATGAGGATCCATGGAACAGAATAGAGGATACAGAAATAACCCCAGGCACATTCAGGCATCTGATCTTTGACAAAGGGGCCAGAAACATATGCCGGAAGAAAGATGACGTCTTTAATAAATGGTGCTGGGAAATCTAGCTATCTATATGTACAAGACTGAATCTAGATCCATATATCTCACCATGTACTAAACAAATCAAAATGAGTCAAAGATCTAAATGTTAAGATAGAAATATTTAATCTGCTGGAAGATAAAATAGGTAAAACTCTTGAAGACATATGCATAAGCAAGAGTCTTCTGAACAGAACCCCAACTGCACAAGATATAACATCAAGAGTCAACAAATGTGATCATAGCAAATTAAAAAGCTACTACACAGCAAAGGAAACAACCAACAAAGTAAAGAGACAACCTACAGAATGGGGAAAAAATCTTTTGCTAGCTGTTCCTCAAACAGATGACTAATATCTAGAATATATTAAGAACTCAAAAAATTAGACCCCCCAAATTAAAAGACAAAATCAAAAAATGGGCAACTGAAATGAATAGATACTTCTCAGAAGAAAAAATATAATGGACAATAAATACATGAACAAATGTTCACCATGGCTGGTCATTGGAGAAATACAAATTTAAAAGAAAGCACTGATAGTCCATCTTCCACCAAAAAAATCAGAAAATAACAAATGCTAGTGAAGCTGTGTGGAAGGAACACATCTACATTTTGGCAAGAATGTAAACTAGTGAACCATTATGGGAATCAGTATGGAGATTCCTCAAAAAACTAACAATAGAAATTCTATTTGACATAGATGTTCCCCTTCTAGGAAGCTTCCCAAAAGAGTTAAAGACATCATATTACGGTGATTAATGCATACCCATGTTTATAGCTGCACAATTCATAATAGATAAATCTTGAAGCAGCTTATATGTCCATCAAGAGATGAATGGATAAAGAAACTGTGGTATATATATACAATGGAGTACTATGCCATAAAAGGATAAACTCGAGTCATTTGTAGGAAAGTGGATGCATCTTGAGACCATAAAGTTAAGTGAAATAAATCCATAAGATTAAATGTCTCTCTTATATGAGAAACTCAAATTATAAATAAAAAGCAAAATAAAATACAGAAAAAAAGGAAGTAAAGCAATAGATGGAAAGAGGACCAAAAGATGGAGAGTGGGGAGAGTGGGGAGGGGAAAGTGATAAAAAAGAGAATTAAGATGTTTTACAATTCTCTCTACATGTACCAACTCCCCATGAGGAGTGTGACCATTATGTACCATAAATGTGTACTAATAAAAAATAAAATTGAACCAAACAAATGAGGGTAACACTAGATGGAGTTAAACGGGTTATTTATTGCAACACTTCTCCAAGCCCTAATGTATACTCACGAAGATTGGGAAACTCTCTAAAGAATAAAACTACTCTGTAGTTTTCCAAAACGTTAATTTATCAAGGATCCCCTTTTCACTGGTCATGTTCCAGAAATAGTATTGCAAGTAACACACCTTGACACTCAGGGAAATGCTGCCCCGGATGCTCCGAAGAGTTCTGTGATGGGTGCAAGGACCTAAGGAAAGACCCTGTTGGTACTAGAGTTTCTGTTGAAGGGTATGACCCATGTATATAATCATACCTCAGTTAACTAAAATTAGTTATAATCCTAAATACTGTTATGTCAAAACTGTAGAATACAGTATATATGTGCAGTATAGGCTATAATTTAAGAGCAAATGATTACCAACCTGATAATGAAGAAAATATTTTTCTGAAGTTTCATTCTTTTGAAGGAGGGATGATGTAAGTCAATGGATTGAAATGGATCTACGCTGAAACCGTAAGAATGACAGACTTTCTTACTTAAAACACTTCTTTGATAACAAATTCTGAAATCATGCCAGAATCTTAGGAAACAATCCACGATTAAGTGTGCTTAAGTGAGAAGCATGGGACTAGCTAATCCTTGGAAAGGTCCTCTTTAGGAGACCATCACTACATCAATTGTTTCAGGATTATTTATTTTTATTAGTACGTGTTTGTAGTACATGCAGTTTATAATCATCTTGGGAAGGGGGTACATGTAATACAGCTTGTTCCTTTTTTAATCCCCTTCCCCTTCCCTCTCACCTCCCTCCCTCCTCCTCTAAATCTCCTTTCCCCATTTTCATTCTTGTCCATTTATTAATCTTTGCTCATGTTTATGATACACAATGTTTACATTCATTGAGGTCATTAAGTTTCTGTACATGGCATATATTTAATCTACGTATTTCCCCTTCCCTTCCCCTTCTCCTCTCACCCTTGGTCTCCCAGACCCCTTCCCATTTGCGAGAGATCTATACCCTTGGCTCCTTCTATCCCTCCATTATTGTGCTATTTGTTTATATTTTGCCTTACCCAGATGACAGATACTATATGGTATGTAAGTTTGTGTGTCTGATTTACTTCACTCAACATTATAATTTCCAAGTACCTGTATTTTCCTACAAATGTCTTGAATTTGTCCTTCTTTATAGCCAAGTAGTTTTCCATTATGCATAGATAACACATTTTCTTTATCCAGTCATCAGTTGATGAGTATACAGGCTGCTTCCAGGATTTAGCTATTATGAATTATGCTGCTGTGAACATGGGTATGCATGTATTGCTGTACAAATGGCCAACAAATATATGAAAAAATGTTCAACATCTGGCCACTAGAGAAATGCAAATTAAAACAATGCTAAGATTCCATCTTACACCAGAAAGAATGGCAAGTATCAAGAAGTAAAAAAAAATAACAAATGCTGGTGGGGCTGCTGTGAAAAAGGAGCCTTCTTACACTGCTGGTGGGAATGTGAACTAGTATAACCATTATGGAAATCAGTCTGGAGATTTCTCAAAGAACTAAAATTAGAAAGTCCACATGACCCAGCCATCCTCCTAGATATCTTCACCAAAGAGTTAAAGGAGTATTTATTATCTGTCTTCATTTTGTGTCATTTGGCCAAAAAATTGTAAATAGTTTCTTCAAGCTGCTTGTGATTTACTGTGTCAATGAGTGTGTTAACTTTGGCATATCATAGATCATTTCTCAGGTAATAGACATGCTTTCATTCTACCTTTCCACACTCCTACCACTCTTACTTAACAAATAAAACCCATCTGCTGGAGCAGTCCATGCGCACCCAAAAGAGCTGAGAACATTCATTTGGTCCACAGACTGTGTGGCCGTGAGCGAGTCTTTATCCTGACTGGACCTCAGTTTTCTCATCTGGAAAATAAGTGCTTTGGACTTAGCTTAGTAAAGCTCTTTCAACCTCTAAAATTCTCTGCTTCTATCTTGTATTATAATCCAAATGACTATAAAACTATACACTTTATTTTAAGATCCTTTCCCACCTACTCCCATTGTGTTTTCTAAATATGTCTTTCACCTTCTTAAACTATCGAGTTTTAAATACATAAAAGATAGGTAATTAAGCCTCCTTGTATATTTAGACTAACAATTCATTGCTAAATGTAACCACAGATGGAGACTAAAATATGAAATAAACGAAACTTGGAGTGGTAACAACTTAATAGCTTATACTTTTCAGTGGACAAATGTGAATATTAGCTTCTCTGGATTCTCATGTGCACTTCAGTTTTCCCCGTATCTTTGAATAGTTCCCATGAATATTACTTTAATCAATCACTGGTACTTTTTAAGCGTCTACCGTGTCCCAATTCCTGTATTAATTGCTACAGAGAATTAAAATAGACTTCACTATCTTCATGAAGCTTCAGCTGGGACTAGGAAAACAAAACCTAACCAGAAATACTTAGGGGCAAATATCTGACAATACATAATCAGGAGCTAAATTGTGTGGTGAAACCCAGCAAGCAGTTCTCATCCTTGTTCCTCCTGAAAAACATAATGAATAATGTTCCTTACACTCGGAATAGAATAGGTGCTCAATAAATACTTATTGAATAAGTGTATGCATGAATTTTCACATGCTTAAAATAATCATACAAGAGTATACAGAAAGGTAACAGTTCAAGCCTTTCTCTTCCCCCAAGTGATTGAAAAGAATGGCTAATATAGGATTAATCCACTTATATTCAATATCTATTGAATACATTTCACCTAAATATACGTATGTAGAGATACAATATATTCTCTCCCCAAATGTTTTTATTATTTCATAAGTGATATTGCAACAGCTTGGTTGAGAACACTTATGAAAGACAGTAAGTGCTCTAGGAGCTCAATGAAACAGATTAATAGAGCCCGAAGTAGTTCCAAGGGTACCGTGGAAGAAAAGAAAGATGTAGAAAACAGGTAAAAAG
>PVJO010024720.1:0-23958 GCA_004026905.1 Hystrix cristata
TGATAAAGTGGTACTGTAAAACCCTAGACTTCTAATATTGGTGACAAGACTAGAAATCCATTTGGGACAAGAGCTTTGCTCAGTTTAAGGAGCATAAAAGTAGAATTAATAATATCAAGAGTGACAGTAGCTACCAATAATTAAAAAAGGTTCATAACTTACCAAAGGAAAATGTGAACCATTGGTGGCACACAGGTACATGAGAGGTCTGAGAGCTGAGGAGTCTCAATTTCCAGAAAACCAACAATCTGGGGACTGTTGGTGATTCAAGTCTTAGATATTTCCAAAGCTTCAATTTTCTGTTTAAAGGTTAGGTTTCTAGACTGAGATCAGTCAACAAATACTGGTTATATTTGTTTATATATACTGGTTATATTTATACTGGTATAAATGTGGGTTTTCTTTGAATTATTCCTAAAACCATACTCCAGGAGCCCTAGCTGCCCTTTCTACATCCGGTCTTTCCTCTCTTCTAATTCATCCTTCACACTCCATCATACTGTCCTACACTGATTACTTTATACTTAGGAAAATTTTCAAATGTACAATAACTTACAGAGACTATCCCAAAAGGGTACAGTTCTGTGTATTTCAGCTTTAACAATTATCAATATTTTATGAGTCTTCTTCATTTTTCTCCCTTATTTCAAAGCAAATCCAAGACATTATATCTTTTTCACTCTTAAACATAACTTATAGTCTTTTACCTCTGTCAAAGAGCCATGTTTCTTTGTTTGATTTTAAGTTTGTATTGTGCAAATAACAAAAGAACATTGAAAATGGATAGGTATACTCAATATAAAACAAACAAAAAACAAAACAAACATTCATGGACCTGCCCTCCAATGTAAGAAATTGAATCTAGAACCATTTCCAGAAAACAAAGTTTGACTTGCAGTCACTACAGTAATGGCAAACTGGCATGAATTCCTTAGCTCCCTCCCTCAAAGATGACCTGTGGGAAACTACTGAAATGAGGGTAGAGTTACGGCTACAATTGCCTCAGAAACACTGGACTCTCAGGTCTATCAGAACCATGCTAATAATTAAACTTCTTTTGGCTCTGTACACCATCCTCTCAACATGTCAAAATGGATGGGGGGATCTGATTAGTCAAAAGTAGGTCACATGATAGTGCCCTGGCTGCTCATGACCTGGGAAGGGGAATCAACTTCCCCGTTGATTTCTTTCAAGGGAGGAAGGAGCTCTGCTCCCATTCACCTTTTATTTTCCTCAAATATAAAGGAGATTCAGGTACTAAGCAGAAAAGCACAAAAGAAATTTATTGTACCGAGTGTGTATCTCTGGCTCTGGCCAGTCTTCTGAGCTCCTGCTGCTATGTCTGACATCCTACTTCTCAACTCTACCTGCTTGTCTCAGACCCAGAATGTTCATTGCTGAGCCTATCATCTTTCCCCAAATCCTACTACTTCTCCATTGCTTTATGTAGTGAATGAATCGCTGTCCTGTAGTCACTTAGATTGGAAACCTGGGAAACTATCCTGGAATTCTCCAATATCTTTCATACTTAGTATTAACTTCTTTTGAATGAATCTCCAGCCCATTTCCTTTGTCCAGTTTTACCTTCTTTGCTTAATTCAGGCCCTCATCATCTTTCACTTATGGTGGGCTCACCTTAGTTTGGAGTCCCCAAAAGCAGATTCTGAGAAAAAGATTTGAGAGTAAGTAAATTATCTGAAGTGCAAAGTACACAAGCATAATGATTTTCAATGAAGAACACGAGAAGTGAGAGGAGGAAGGGAAAAACAGCCAAAAGGTCTGATGTCAAACTGGCCATCGCTGTGGGCAACTGGAACTTCCTCCCGACTGAGACATAATGGATGCTCCAAAGTTAAATACCAGCCTCCTCCTCATTGGCTGAGGATGTTGCTGGGGTATTACTTCCCTGACACTGCAAGCCTGCCACAGGCAACAGAATGGAGTCCAGTAGCAAGAGAAAGATCTCAGGTGATGAAATACAGGTGCTAGCAGCTGGAGGACTGGTAGTATGGCAGAAAAGTCCCAAGGGGAGTTGATGGGGTGGTCTGGTAGTATGTGATACAGGCCTCCTATCTTCCTTGGATATTTTGTACTGCGCCCACACAACCAATCTTCTATTTTTTGGCCATTGGGATATTTCTAAAATTGAAATCTGATTATGTAATGGTCCAATGGAAATTCCTTTAAGGCTCTTCCATAACTTTTTGTATAAGATCCAAATAATTCAGCAATGCTTACAAAGTCTTTCCTTCATTATTTGTCTCTTGCTTCTTTTTTTGTTTTGTTTGTTCTTTTGAGACAGGGTCTCACCATGTAGTCACAATGTGTCCTTGAATTCATTAGGTAGCCCAGGTTGATCTCAAAATTGTGGCAATCTTCCTGCCTCAGCTTTCCAAGCGATTGGAATTATAAGCATGTGCTACCATGCCCAGCTTCTTGCTTACCTCTTAAGCCTATTTTCTTACTACCTGTTCTCTCTTTTCACGAAAATTGTATTCCATTCTTATCAAACTACCTGCAGTTCCCAGAATGTGCCACAGTCTTTCATACTTCTTTCTGTACCTCCACATATGCTAGATCATCCCTGGAATCCCTTCTACCTGGTCCTCTTTGGGCTCCCTCCAGGCTATGGGGCTGCTGAGCATGTCTGGTGGGGGTGAGCTACCATCATTTAATCACAGCAGACAGAAAAGGGAGTAGAGGTGTTTGTACATCTGTAGCATATCTATGTTAATGGTTCTATGTATGTATTCCTTGTAACACTTGATCCTGCAAATATGTCCTACTGTTAATACAATAAAAATAGAATTTGAAAATAACTAAATTAGATGATTGAAATCCAGTGCCATCAAACATTTGAATCTTATAAGTAAGTCTAGTAGTTCAAATTCCTCACCGCTTTCTAAGTAACTTCCTGGTTATAATTTGATTTAAATATTAACTACTTATAGAAGTACAGATGCTGTGGTTTGAACGTTCGTGTTGCCTCACATATTTGTACGTTGAAACCTAAATCCGAAGGTTTTGGTAATAAATGGTGGGGCTTTTGGGAGGTGATGAGTGGAATTAGTGCCTTTATAAAAGCAGGGGTGAAGAAGCCCATTTGCCTCCTTCCTCCTTATGAAGGATCTGTAGCAAGGGCTCCATCAATGGAGGAGAGAGCAACCCTCACCAGACCCTGAATCCACTGGTGCCTCATTGTGGACTTTCCAGGCTCTTGAGCTGTGAGCAAGGTATTTTGTTGCGTACAGATTATCCCATCCGAGTTACTTGTTGTAGTAGTATGAATGGACTGAGACAATAGGTTGTTCTTTTTTGTATCACAGTTGTGTTTCTTACTAAATGAATAAATGACATTCTGCTTTATGTCAGTTCCCTAGGTGTATGGTTATTATGAAATTGTCTCTTTGAGTGTGATAATTCTTGTGCACTGTGGAGAGCACATTTGGTTTTTTTTTTAAATTTTATTTTAATGGTACATTTTCGATGTACATATTGATAACGTTCATCATTGGGGATTTGTACCTGTACATGATATATCTTGTTGCTTCTTTTTTTCCCGTTCCCCTCCTCTCACCCCCTCCTCCCTCCGTATTTACAAAAGATTTGTTTCCATTTTTTCCTTCCATTTCTTATTTCTCTTGTCCCTCTGTTCCTTTCCCCCTCCCTTGTTCCCTTTCCCATTTGGACACTTTCTTCCCTTTCCCAATATAATACATTTTAGTCTTTATTTACACTTTAGTTTCTCACACCAGAGAAACTATGCGGTATTTAAACATGTGTGTCCGATTTATTTCACTTAAGAGTATGGTCTCAAGATGCATCCATTTACCTAGGAATATCTCAAGCCTATCATTCTTTATGGCAGAGTAGTACTCCATTGTATAAAAATACCACATTTTCTTAATCCATTCTGCTGTTGATGGGTATTTGGGCTCCTTCCACGATTTAGCTATTACAAACTGTGCTGCTATAAACATGGGTGTGTATACATCCCTGCGGTATAATGATTTTAATTCTTTTGGGAAGATACCAAGAAGTGGAATAGCTGGGTCAAATGGAATCTCTAGTCCTAGTTCCCTGAGGAATTGGAGAGCACATTTGAATCTGTGAAGTCAAAGACTGTGTTAGTTAGGTTTTCAGAGCCAATGGTCATAAGAGAGCAGATTTAATAGGGGACATTTACAATGTTCACCCAGAAGCCAAATGCAGAAGGTGCCGAATGTCCATCTAGGCACTGGAGACCCAAAAGATCCAACTGACGGCTGGGAGCCCACAGCACTGTCCCATGTATGTCTGTGTCTGCACATGATGGCTGGAGCCAGGATATGATGCTCGCAGCAGAGATGACAACCAGAACTCCTCCGAAGCAACAGCAGCCATCCTCGACGACAGCAAGGCCCCAAGCTCCTTCCTCGACGAGGACAGCCGAGCCCCCTCCGGAAAAACCAGCTGCAGCAGAGCTTCTCCTGGGAAACAGCCCGCCAACTAGCCACGGCTCCCACTCTGCCTTATGTTGCATCAGCAACAACCCTCAGGTAGATCTCGTTTGCCCAGCATCACATCAACTCAGTCCAGCTGGGCGTTCTGGCTCAAGCTGACCATATTAGGTCCACCACAGAGACCATAGCTTTGACTTTAGTGATGTCAACAAGTTCATGCTTGCCTGTCAGGAAACCAGCCAGCTGCTCCTCCTCTGGCAACACTACCTGTTGTCTTTTATTTTAAAGTGCCATAATTTAGACCCAATTAATTGTTGTAGATTTTAGATTTGATCATTTCTGAAGCCATGTCCTAAACCTACATTTTCTGTATCTAAAGACATTGCCAGTAACTTCAGAGGATGTGGATTTGTGTTTGTTTGTTTGTTTTTGCTTGGGGAGGGGTACTTGCTTTCCTTTGAGTGGTCACATGTGGAACTAAGTTATGAACATCTTCTCATTCAGTTCCCCCTTTGACCTATATATTTTTGAGACTACTCACTGGATAGGCTACACTGTGGAAAAGAATTTATCTTTGGATACTATGAAAAGTGGACGATTCATACAGACTGAGTTTGTGGCCTTATCTAACAAGTCAGCCTGGACAAGAAATTGAATCCTTGATTCAAGTATAGAAGGATCTTAGTTTGTTTTCTAGGAAAATCTCATGTATGAAAAAAAGTTATAGGCAAGATAAAGTCTAATGTAATTAAATGGTTCCATAGGGATATTTACCTAAAAAAGTATCAAAACTTACACATTTTAAAAACTCTACACAAGAAAATTAGCTGGATAATTAGAATATGTGTTTCTATTCATTCATTTTGTGCAGGCTGAAGAATGTTAAGTGAAATATCACCCATCAGTAGTTTAATTTCAGTTCTCAGTTATGTTCTATATGTCTATTTTGAGAATTTTTGTGCTCTTAAACATATTAAATAAATTCACAACTACACATAGTTTAGGAAATTATCCTAGACAGATCATCACCCCTTTAAATTATGTGTGGGACAGAAAACATACTAATGTGAACATAGACTTGCAGCAACTAATTTGATGTTCTGTACCTTGGTTTACCAAATGGCAAGTTGATCCACAGTTTGATTTGTGGAGTCTGGCCACCCTTCAGAAAAGATGACATAAAGCATCTAAGAGTGACTCAGTCATCCTTCTTTCTTTCCTTTTCCTCAAGCTGAATGCAGATAATAACAATGTGCTACACAATAACAGAAACATTATGACAAGGAAACTTGGATCCCTGAATTGTTGTGTGGAGAAGATCCAGTACAGTAGCATAAGTTTCCTCCCAGGACTATCTGAGGAGCGTGAATGCATATTCTATTACTGAAGCTAGTACCTACTGTGGACTGTCATGTCAGTCCACTGTAACTATATATTAAGAGAAATATAATATGTGAGATCAGGAAGATATGTAAAGTCACTAGGATTCTATGACAAAACAGAAAAACAGGAAGAGAGAACTTCAGAATGTTTTAAAGTGGAAGTTTGACCAAAATGAATTAAGGTCTTGGTAAATACAAACTATACATGTGTCACACTCCTGGTTACAATGGTAACTGACATTCTGTATAAAAGTATAAGTACTTTATAATAACATCATATAAAAATGAAGTAAATGTACATTAAAAGTCAGCATGCATGTCTTCTAGCTGGTTTCACCTGGGAAATTATATAGGGTGGTTTCTGAGAGGAGTTAACGCTGAGACAAAAGATGGGGTAGAGCAGGAAAGAGGTTGTGGTATGTATAAAGGGGTTAAATAGAGCTTGAATGTTTGAGATCTCCCTAGGAATACTGAGAATTTGTTTCATGATAGACTTAGGGTGAAGTCAGTGAGGATAACCTGACAGTGTTATGTCCACCTTGTCATCATGATTGGCATTGTTGTCAGGAGTGAATGTCATTTAGAGAACTATGGCTCTTCTGGTGATCTGTTTAAATTGGCTGAGGATTGTGGCATTTGTGGCAACTACTGCTCGGAAAGCTGTTCTTATTCCTTGTTACAGCTCAGGCGGATTGGGCCCACTGAGGTGTAGTGGGAGTAGAAGATGGAATCAACAGTGTTGTACTATAAATTGTTTAAACATTCTACAACTCAAGAACACGTCAATTTTCAATCTTTTGCATCTAAGTGATTTAAGAGATATTTTAAGAAATTATCCGTGTTCTTTTGAAAACAGGTCACCAAATCTCTGCTATAAATCTATGTTATAATGCAAGTAAAAGGAAGAAAAAATTGTGTAAGAGCAATCTTGTTTAAATTTTATAAATCTTATAGTCATTCAAAATGGAAATACCATCTTATCTGCTTATGTATTAACTCATATTGTATTGGCCAACTCATATTTTAAAATACACATTTGGCTTTGAAGATTTATTCATACAGTCAGGAGTAGACAAATGCTGCACATTAATTAAAATGGACTTTGGGACAGCTTGTTGGCTTCATGTAGTTTCAAAAATTTAGGGGCTGGGGATTTAGCTCAGTGGTTAGAGTGCTTGCCTTGCAAGCACAGGGCCTTGAGTCCAATCCACAGCACACACACACAAAAAATTTAGTTGCTAGTTGTAGTTATGGCTGCAGGTTCCAATCACTATTATGTCTAGTGGTTGCTGTCTTTTACTTTCCTGTTGCTGAGACAAAATATCCGACATCCAAAGTTAAAGGAGGAAAATTTATTTTAACTGTTTGTAGAGGTTTCAGTCCATGTTTGGCTGGCTTCAAGGAAGGGTGGCATGGCAGAGGGGCATCGCAGAGGAGAAACAGTTCATGGTAAGGCAGGCAGAAGGCAGCAAGCTGCAAAGCAGCAGCAACAGCAGCCTGCCTTCCCCCTTTCCCTTTACATTCCATCCAGACTATAAGCCTATTGATTGGTGCTACCCATACCCAAGGTGGGGCTTCCATTATTCACACGCAAAACAATGCCGAACCCATCAGTGGACTAATTTGGTACCATACACCCTTAATCCCAGTATCACACACTATAGATCAGCCAGCTCAGAAAAGCCCCACCTATGAGCACACAAGGGTTTAGGGGAACATCTAGAAACAAGCCATAACCATTGCTAATTTAACCATTAATTTTGATGTTTTAAAGAGACATTAATTACCTAGCAGAAAGAGGAAAGAAGACATTAAAAAATTGAAAGTGTAACACAGACAGCTAAGATAAGATGTGTTTGCAGAATTTTCAGAATCAGAGTGCTTTGTATATTAAAATAAAAATATTTTTGGGGTTGGGGATTTAGTTCAGTGGTAGAGTGTTTGCCTAGCAAGTGCAAGGCCCTGAGTTCGATCCCTAGTACTCCTCCCCACAAAAAATTTTAAAATGCTTATGTAAACAAAGATGGAACTGAAGACTTAAAAAAAATCAGTATTTCATTTGGGCATGTTGGCCATGCCTGTAATCCTGGCACTCTAGGAGTTTGAGACAGAAGGACGGCAAGTTTGGGTCCAGCCTGTCTAACACAGTGGCATAGCAAAATCTTGTTTCAAAATTAAAAATAAAAGAAGGGCCAGGGTTGTAGTTCAGTGCAATGTCCCTGGGTTCAATCACTAGTAGTGAAAAATAAACCAAGTGGATTTTCAATCCACTTATTTGTTGCAGACCTGTATTTCCAGCTCTCTGTTATTCCTTTCCCTTGGCTTCTCTGGGAGCTACTATTACTACTACCACTCTTACCGTTGCCTCTCATCTCTCCATCTTTCTCCTGTCCCCAACTTTTTCTTTTCTTTTCTTTTTTTGAGACAGGGTCTTGTTATGTAGCTCAGGCGATCTTCCTGCTTCAGTCTCCCAAGTGTTGGCCACCATGCCTGGCTCCAACTTTGTTTTCTGTGTTCAGCCAGAAGCTTATTTAGTGCCAGCCTCGTAACCAAATACTCTAATGTAAATTCCAGTGTCATTTCAGAGCCTTCTCTGTCCCTCACCAAAATTAGCCAATTTTTTTTAATGTATTATACATTCTAAATATTACTAAAATAATTTGTTCTCTGTAAGACATATTTTTAATTTTTGCCTCCTTAATTTACTCTTATTTTTCCATTAGAAAGCCTCCTTTTCTACTCTTAGTTCAAGGACACTGGGTAGTGCTGTAGGGTTGGATGTGGAACTCAGCTTTGTCCAATCAATTTATCCCATTTTCCTGTCCAGGCTGACACATCCTGACCAGGCTGACACCATGCCCAGGAATGATGGACATTCATTCCAAGTTGTGGATGAGTTGCATACTCAATTTTATTGGAACTGGTGGGGCTTCTAATAGGATAGGAACCCAGAGCCAGTTACCATCTATAGCAGAATTGAAGAATGGAGAGAGAAAGAGAGAAATTGAGTCTTGGTGACATCAGTGGGACTACTAGAGCCTAAACTTCACCTCTATACCTTTTGGGTCAAGTTTCATTTCTGTCAGTGCTGGCTGAGAATACTCTGACTAATAACCATTTTTCTATGCCTACTTACATCTATTAGTCTTCTCCTGAAGTAGTGCTTCGTTTTTTTCGACTCTGACAATTCTGTTTTTTCTTCGAAATTCAGTTCATGTGTTACTTCCTCAGTGAAGTCTGCCATGACATCTCTCCTAACTGAAAGATAGGGACTCCTGTGCTGTTCTGAAAATTTTTGGTTTGTATAAATAACACTATAGTGTAATTGTCAATGTACTTGTTAATCTAAGGCAGACACTGCTTGTTGCTTGATGTCCCCTGCCCCCATACCCTGCTCCTTTTTCTTACAGCAGAGTCCCCATGTTGTTTGGAATAGCAATGTGCCAGCTTAACTACTTGTCTACTCAAAATCCTTTGCAGATGAGATGGCCTTGCTCCACAATTCTGGCCAGAAGACATAAGCCAATATCTGCTAGAGATATCCAAGAAAGATTTTGTTTTCTTGATATAGGCAGCTTTTCTTTTCTCTTCTTCATTTTCCCTTTCTATCCTGGCAAGATGCATGTGGTGGGGCCGGGGGCAGGGGCTGCTACTTGGCAGCCTTGAATGACAAGCTTGTGGAAGAAAGATGCCAGTGAGAGCATGGTATTTGGAGCAAAAGCCTGGATGGCTCTAAATTGCTCACCTCTGGATCTAGCTTTTGGGAAGAATATAAACTTACTTATTTAAACCATTGTAGCTGTGTTTAACAACCATTTACATAGCATTGCATTGTATTAGATATTATAAATAATCTAGATATGATTTAAACTCAGGTATACGGGCAGATGTATGTTATATGCAAATACTGTCACATTTTAAGACTTGAGCATCTGCAGATTTTAGTATTATGTGTGCATTGTGGGAACTCCTGGTACTAAGGAACAGCTTCTGATTTTAAATGTATCTGTGCTTGGCACATAGTAAAAGTTCATCCTAATGCCAAAATATATCTAATGCTAAAAATGGGACTCATGTCTCAGATTCATTTCAGTCCTGGGCTTATATGATTTTATGAAAGTAGGCACTTGGTGCCTACTTTCATTCCACCACCTAGCCAGTTCCTAGCCTTTGTATTACATGTTGCTTTGAAGGGAACTATTTTGAAAGGAACCTCTAAGCCAAGAAACATGGATTGATCTCCATGCATGTGTAATATGGGTTGCTGCTGGTATTGCCTTCCTTGCTTGATAAACTTCTAACCATTTAGCCATATATCCTCTTGCTTCTATTTCATACATAGGACCTGTAAAAACTTTCCAACATGAGACTGAAATTTCAGGTTTGTTTGAATATGGTTCAACTCAGAAAACACTTAAGACAAAAACTTTTACTTAAGAATTCAATATACTAACAGCTGCCAGTATCAGTCATCAAATTTGGCTCCCAGAGAGGCTGCCCTGGGGACCAGGTAAAATTCTTCATCATCGTATATAAAAATGTATTTCCTTAGGCCCTGACATGTGCCCCCGGGGACCGATCAGGCTGATGGTGATGATTATTGTAACGAGCAGTAATTACTGTTGGCTGAACACTGATTCCAGAATTTCTGAAGTTAAAACAAAACAGCTATTATCACAGGGAAGAAAACTACATTCCACAGGGCATGTGCTGTTTAACTCCCATTAGCAGTAAAGGAAGATTACCCATGTATATTTCTCATTCATCAGTGGCACACACACACACACACACACACACACACACACACACACACGAAACAAAACAACAACAACAATGACAACAACAACAAGAACAACAAAAAAAACCTCAAAGTGGGTATCTCCCAATTAATCTTTCAAAGCAGAAGTGTCTCTTTAGAAAGAGACAAATTTAGTTATACTCTTTTATTGAAAGAAATGTAGTGCGAGAAACACTTCTTATATTGACAAGGGGCAGGGTTTGAACACAATATGAAGTAAAAACCAGATCGTCTTGTAGATCATCACTAAAGTCACTGCGGGGCCTAAATACTGATAGGTTAAACACAAAAAGAAAAAAGAAGACCCATAAGTTGATGCTTCTTTTTGAAACAGGGAGCATATGGTCCAAAATTTTCTAGGTCCCTGGAATTTAATCAAAGAATGTGGTTGTTAGAGGTACAGCAGAAATAGTGATTATGCTCACCAAATTTCAAACCTCTCCAAAAGACATTTGAGAAAGCCAGTAATGCTTACTTGTGCAGTGAGGGCACTACTCTTAAAAATGAACTAATGTTTTTAGACTTCCTCAGAGATCATCTCATATAAACGTTCCTTCTTATACTAATCCTTGGAGGTTATCTTTAAATATAGCTTTACCTACTATTGAGATGTCAACTAAAATTACTTTATTTGTTGAACAAGTGCCATGAAGAAAAGAACACTGAGTAAAGTAATAAAAAATGATGGGTTGCATGGTGGCTACTTTACAATGAATGATCAGGGGAAAATGTGGCCTTCCAGCTGAGGTAAGAAGGAGCTGGCCAAAGGAAGGCTAGGAAAACCAAGCAGAAGTAAAGGCTTTGAGACTGTTCTATAGTCTACAGTGTTTTTGGAACATACAGGCACCTTCTAACCAGGGCAATGAAGAGATTGGAGGGCATAGGTGACCTGACATGATGTTTGAGGGATAGGCAAGGGCCAAATTATACATGCTGAGGAAAGAGTTTCAATTTATTCTAAGTGTAGTGGGAAATTGTTTGACATGATCTCAATTCATTTATGTTTTTAAAAGACCACCCAGATTACTGTCATGAGGCAAGAGTGGAAGAGAGGGGACTGTTCAAGTGATGGCTGATGGTGATTAGACTATAGTAATAGAAAATGAAGAGAGAATAGATTTGGGATATATTTGGAAGAATATCCTATAAAATATGTTAATGAATTACAAATAGGGAATGACAGAAAGAGAAGAAGCCAAGCTTCAACTCATTGGATGATGCTGCCATTGAGTGAAATAGAAAGACTGTGGAAGGATCAGATTCTTTTGTGGGGCTAGGAAAAAGATATTACTTGTAAACATGTTAAGCAATGAGATTCCTTTTAGACATCAAAGAATAGATTTTTGAAAGATGAGGTGGAACTTGATAACAGTTTTCACTAGACTATTAAGCTAGTAGAGAGAGTGATTAAAGACAACTCTCTCGAAGTTTTGATTTAGAGAAAAGTAGAGACATGGCATGATGGCTAAGATGAATACAGAATTAAGGATGTTTTGATTCTTTTAAAATGGAAGATAAAAATGTGTATTTGTAAGTTGCTGGGAAGACACTGGCAATACATTCTTATCAAAAGGAGAAATAAAATCCTCCAAAGAGAGGAGGAGGAGAAGGGATCCAGAGCAAAGTGAAGGTTGGTCTTTGACATGAGCAGGGACGCTGTCCACAAGAAGCGGAGGGAGGCAAAAATTGTGGATACAAATGCGACTGTTTTTGTAGATTTGAAAGTAGGAAAATTAGGAATCCCCTCCAATTTCTGTATTTTCCCAGTGAATAGTGAGACCAAGTAATCAACCAAGAGTGGTGAGGAGGGCTGGGGAATATAGGTTTGGGGCAAAGAATTGAAGGTGTAGTGTGGGAAACTAAAATCTGGAAGCATAATAAGATTTTTTTTTATTATAATAAGATTTTTGAGTTGTTCTATACACCCAGCTGAAATTAGTGGCCATACATTTACAATTAAAAAAACCAACATGGTTGTTGGAGTATTTGGGAAATCTGATCCTTGAATGGAGCAGTTTTGGCGGTGAGTTTAGCTGTTAGGGGAATTTTTCAGAGCAGCAGAACTGTGGGAAGAGAGATAGCTTCTGTACATGATTATAATTAGGTACTATGGGAATGTGGATGCCAGGACATGAAGGAGTGATGAATGTTGAAAAAGCAATAGAGCTAATGGATCAAAGATATCTATGAGGTCAAAGGCTTGTTGCAGAGAGGGTACTTGGCTGAGTGAAGAGAAATTATTGGAGGAGGGACTATTAAAACTTACAGGTGTTTATGCTTCACCCCCAAAGATTCTGATTTAGTTGATTTGACAGGAACCTCAGTGTTAGTGTTTTAAAGAACTTCACAGGTAATTATAGGTGCAATTCTTGTTAAGAGCCACTATGCAATAGGAAGATGTAAATCAGTTTGCATATATAAACTAGGGTTGGCTGGAAGGCATGAAGCTGCTGGGCGTGAAGCTCTCTGGTCATTGTACAGCGGCCTGGAAATTAGTAAGCATTTCAGGGTAGGTTTGGATGTAACTATAGTAAATATTAACTAGGATAAGAATCCAAACTGTTAACACGAACATATTTCTGTTGTTATAAGAATTTCTCCTAGGACTTAGGAGAAATTTGCTAGGAGAGTGAAAGACAATTTCAACAGCATGGCAAAGCCCTGAAGGTTCTCTCAAGAATTCTGGGCCATGGCCAGGCATGGTGCTGCATGCCTGAAATCCCAGCACTTGGGAGGCTGAGGCAGGAAGATTGTTGTCAGTTGAGGCCAACCTGAGTTCATGGTGAGTTCAAGGCTGGCCTGAACTACAGGGCAAGACACGGTCTCAAAAAAAACCAATGGGGAAAAAGAAAGAATTCTGGGCCATAGGTACTCTGAAGCCATTCATGAGCCCCTCTCCCTTTTTCTCTATAGAGGAGTAGTAGTTACCCTTGTGTGCAGAGGGCCAGAAACTGATTAAAGAAATCACTCGATCTTAGGCCAAAGTCAGAAAAACAATGTGATAAAAAGGAATTAACGGCAAAGCAACCCAAAGTATAAATTATCTTACTCACTCTCACTTATTTCATAGACCAAAAACATTATATGAGCTTGGCATGGTGGTCTGTGCCTGTAATCCCAGCATTCTTGAAAGCTGAGGCAGGAAGATCACAAATTTGAGGCCAGTCTGGGCAACTTAGCAAGACTCTGCCTCAAAATAAAAAATAAAAATAAGGCCAGGATATAGCTTAGTGCAAAGACCCTGGCTTCAATCTCCAGGTCCCCCCTCCCCCACCATACACACATACACAACTGAGGACTTTGAGCATGCTAGGTAGTTTCTCTAGCAAGGAACCACCTCCCCAGCCCCTGTCTTGCTGAACTCTGCAGTCAGAAATTATCAGGGTCACATCAGGAGCTAGCAGAAGGCTCATTTTATGGTAGGTTAAATATGATAGGCCTTTCTGCATGACTCCCTATTAGTGCAACATGCAGAGAGATGAGGTCCCGGATTATACAGCAAATGCTGGGGCCTCTTACCTGCATGATCACAAAGGAATCAGATGACAGAAATAAGGTATGAAAACAAAGAATAATCGAGGAAAAATGCCATGTAGTATCCAACCATGGCTGGGTCCAAAATTTATGGGCACCGTGTTAGGTCAAATGGGCCAAGAAAACTTATAGAACTTGCTAAAGCAGGGCTTTTACTGTTTGTTGCTATCACTATATGGGCAACAGGGATACCAGCCCCTATAAAAATGAAGATTTTAAAAGAAAATAAACTATGAAAGAAAAATGGCAAAGGTTGCTTTCTATTGGTTTCAATCTAAAGTTGAATTTATCATAAAGAGGCGAGTATGATCAAACAATGTCCAAAAGGGCAAATTTGAATGTAACTATAGTAAATATTCACTGGGACGATAATCCTAACTGTTAACATGAGCACATTTCCATTGTTACAAACATTTGGTTTAACTTAATCCCCAGAATATATTACTGCCAAAAAGAATCTCATTGACAAGAGCTAATGCATTGGTTACTCTTAAAACTATCCCCTTTTAACTGTTGACTTACTGGTAGTGTTCATCAGGGAAAGGACTATTTTTATTACCTCTGTCATCAGTCTCGGTGAAGTTCAGAGATATTTGCTTGTAGTCACCACAGTTTATTTCTTTGCTGGTTAGAGTCCACATGTGTGAACAAGAGACCAGAAGTCCTGGTGATGCTGCGTTTCCATCAGATGACAGTGTTGCTTTGATTGGATCCAGTGAAAGGCTTTGGCTGGCCTTCCAATCCAGCTTCTTTTGACTAAAGCCAACAGGCAAGATAGCAGAAGCAGCATGCACAATGAACTCACTTTATAAAGCTTTAATATGAACAGCTTTACTTGGAAGTGCAGAGTGGGTAGAGGTTCTCCTATATCTCTGTTTAGCTGCTCAGATGCTCCTCAGCCTCAGATTTGCAAACAGCTTTCAACATCTTAGAACAAAAATGGAAACATAAATTAAACAGCATCACTAGAATACCTTCAAACTTTATAGTGTGAAGACTACTTAAAATTTTTTTGTGTATGTATGGTGCTGGGAATTGAATGCAGAGCCTTAACACTGAGTTACATCCCAAGCCCTTTTAAATTTGTGTGTGTGTGTGTTGGGGAGTGAACTCAGGGCCTTGCGCTTGCTAAGCAAGCACTCTGCCACTAAGCCCAGTCCCCAACTCTTAAAATTTTTATTATTATTGCTTTTTATTTTGAGACAGGTTCTCACTAAGTTCCTAAATTCCCCAGGGTCAGCTCAAATTTGTGATGTTCCTGCCTCAGCCTCCTGGGGTGCTGGGATTACAGGTATGCACAGCCATGCCTGGCTTGGAAAGACCTTTGGTCAGAAGGATATTCAGGAGATTCAGGAAATGGAGGGTGAACTCCAGTCCAGTCATCAAATAACCCTTGCTAAATCATTGCCTTTCTGGGTGTTGGCTTCCTAATCAGTAAAACAAGAGAAGTTTAATTTATCAATAATTTGCAGACAGTGCTCCCTGGGACTCTTCAGAAGTAGAGCAGATGAGAGACCCTACCAAAACATCTCATTTGTTTTAGATGATATGACATTTTTGAAGAAAGATTTCTGTCATCAAAAATTTTCACAAATGATTTGATTAAAATTGTTGTTTAAGGATTTTGTTCTGAAATTCACTTAAGAATGAATACTTCGCATTCCCAACAATGGTTTCTGAACTTTTTTTTTTTTTTTTTTTTGGTGGTACTGTGAATTGAATCCTGGGTCTTCCACAAGCACTCTAACACTGAACTACATTCCCAGCCTTTTATTAAAACTTGATTTTGAGACAGTCTCCTTCAGTTATCCAGACTGGTATCAAACTTGAAATCTTCCTGCTTCAGTCTCCTGAATAGCTGGGATAACAGACATGTGCCTCCATTCCTGGCTCTAAATCTTTTAATTATGATCCTAGACAGTAAACAATATTTTTGCCATGTACTTCCAAAATAGATAATCATAAATTATATATATATATGTTACTATAAAATATATAACATTCCTTTTAAAACATCTCCCCAAAATAGAAATTTCAAAAAGAATGTGAATATGAAACTTTTAAAGTGCATCATAAATTTAGTTTAATAGTTAAGATCATTCATTATCAATATAGTACTTTTATTATATAACATTATTAATAGTAACATCAAAACTTTTATTGAATGTAACATGTCATATCTGATTGGTTGGCCATTGTTTTTAACATTACTGAATGGTACTTATTAATTTTCTACCACAATAGGACATGTAGTAGATTTCCTATATTAATAGTACTTTTTGTCAGGACCTGCAAACAAAACTTAAATAAATGGCCTACAGTTTTAAGATTTATGAGTGATTCATAGACTCGCAAGATATTGGAAGATGATAATTAAGGCTTCCTAATTCCAGGAAAAATAATCTACTCTGGCTGGCACAAGCCTAAAATTTTTATTAAGAGATTAGACAGTGTGATCATTAATCTGGTACATTAGCTTCATTGGATTAAGAAATGCCTAGCAGATTAATAGAGCATCCTCCTGGGTGTGTCTGGGTGGGTCAGGGAGGTGTGGTTTTGAGTACTATATATATGATCCCTTGACTGCTCTGCTTTCTGGATGCCATGAACTGAGCACCTTTGTTCCACTACATCCTCTTGCCTTGGCATTCCTGCTTTGGAGCCTGTTAACCATGGACTGAATCCCTTGGACTGTGAGCCAAATAAACCTCTTCTTTAAATTGTGGGTGTTGGGTAATATATCCAGCAATGGGAAAGCTGACTAATACAGTTTGCTGATCTCTGGGAAGACCAAAGAAATAGGCTTGGATATTTCACATAGCAACCAGATGAAATGTCCTCCTATAGCTCGGGACTGATCTAGCAAAACACCTCAACTTTCTCTGCTTACTTCTTAACATGAAGGATGCATGGGGCCAGAGGCCAGAAACTCCAGCACAGTGACGGAGAAATTCCTAAGGCCTTGGCCTCTGGGCTTCAGAGAGATCCAATTGCCCCCAAATGACCACTGTCTCACATTGCTCGTTATGCCTCCATATCTTTGCAGGTGTATCTGCTGTTAGAAATTAGACAAGTCTAATGGTAATGAAAAGGGTAGGCCTAGCAGTGCGGTTTGCTAACATCTCTTGATAGGGAAAAGGGCTCTACTGTGTAGGATGGCTGGGAGTGAAGGAAGAGCTGTCCCTTCCAAGGAGGTGGGGAGGCAGAGTCCAAGTCCTGAAGTCCAAGAAGGCAAAGCTTACCTGGCAACCTAGGCCAGGATCAGCCTTTCAGCAGTCCTGAATAAGAGTTAGAATGGGATTTCTGGGTAGTAGCAGAATATAGCAGGTGAGTGGCTTGGCTGCTGTAGGTTAGGTAGCCATGTCAGAGTCAATGTGAGGGATGCAAAAAGTGAAGTCCAGCTCCAAGAAAAGGGAATGGAAACAATGAATTAGAGGTCATTGCTTTCACCCAACCAAGCTGGTTCAGGTTTGGTCAAGGACAGAAGTTCAGTAAGACAGATTCAACACATAGGTATGGGTCAAATGCTCAAAATGTGCTCAGAAGCTGAAATCCAAATGCATATGGATTTCATGATTCTGGACACGGGAGCAGCACCTACCACAAGACTCTTATCACCAGGAGAAAGGAGCTCCCTTTTGCTACCAGCCTAACCTCCAGAGAGTTCAGACCTAACAAGGTTATCACTGTTTCTACCTGTGAAGCTGAATAAAAGCAATACTCCAGATATTTACTGCTGGATAACGAACCTCCTCAATGTAGTGATGTAAAGCAATAATCATTTTTATCACATTTAGGGAGTGTGTTGCTTACTTTTGCTCCACATTGTCTAAGACCTCTGCTGGGAAGACTCAGATAATTGGAGGTGACTCCAACAGGTAGAGAGAGGCTGGACTCAGCTCCCCAGATTACTGTGGTAGGATAGCTCAAAGGCTGGGTTCAGATGGAACTATCAGAGAACCTATGACATACTGCTCCTTGGGTCACCTTGAAAGGTCATTTAACTTTTAAGAACATCAGTTTCTTCACCTATGAAATAAGGTTTAAAATGTCATAGAGTTATTTAGAAAAATAAAGCAATATATACAAATGCCAGTGAAGCGCCTACCACTTAATAGTCATTGTTGCTATGTAGTTACTATTTTTTGTAGTTATTATTATCATCATGGAAAAATTAGAAAGAAGGTTGAATCTGAGATGACATTTGAAGGCTGAATATGATTTTGATGGCTAGAGAAAGGAGGTAGGGAGAGGGATTTTAAGCTGATCAAAAACATGTGAAAAGGCTATTTTTGTAATTCTACTTATAAATGACATTTCTTTCTTCCTGTGTTTTGGAAATGATAGAATTCTTTTAAATAAAAGGATTCAAGAGAAAAAAAAATTGGAACTGAAACTAACAGCAAACTGCCACAGGTATTTTCATGTCTTAGGCTTCCCAGTATTTCTATGGACTAAATGATCTACAGTCCTTTTTCTCATAAATCACTGAATCATCCTGCTGAATAACTAATACATCTTCTTGAGTGAAAGTTAAGGAAAGTCTGTCTGGGGCCAAACGCAAAAGGGAAGCAAAATCATGGTGGCTGTGGTTGTGGGAAGGGGAGCACTGATAACTCAGGGTTTGGATTTCAAAACACTCATAGATCAGGGCACACAGTTTGACCCACCATGAGTTAATAATGTTTGCATGAAGTTGGGTCTGAAAGAGCTACCCTATACATGAAAAATTGATCTAGAAAATCATCACATCATCAGAAAAAGGAGAAGCCAAGGAGGCTTTTATTTTATCTGGCCTCTGGGTCAAAAAGAAGTCTCCCCTGACAGTTCTCCCTAACAGGCCAGCTATCACCTATGTCTGTGGTTCTAATTACACTTCCTCCATAGTTTTGGGAAGCCTTAGGCTGACAAATTAATGAAAAAAAACTGGTAACACTGGATTATCTGATGAAAGGAAATGTAAAACCACTCTGCAAGGATATGTCTTCAAGTAATTTTAGACATGATTTCCCAGAAAAAGGCTTGCTGAACATAAACTCAAAATTTAAAATTCTAAAATATGGGAAAACAATTTGCCTGAGCAACAGTTATTAGATACAAGAGCAGAGGGATTAGATCCCTAAGAACTTTAAATAATAGAGCTGTCAGACTAAAAAAAAAGTTTAAAAACTTAACATTAAGACTAAAAATAAAAAGATAACAAAACATTGTGAAAAGATAAGCACATACTTTTAAAAAGAACAAAATATAAACTGTAGAAATTAAAAAATAATTGAAATAAGAAAAACATTTAAACATTTTTATTTTAATGGTGTATTTCAGATATACATAGTGATAACATTCATCATAGGTGATTTGTACATGATCTATCTTGCTGCTTCTTTTTTTCCCATTCCCCTCCCATCCCTCCAACCCCTCCTCCCTCCTTATTTACAAAAGTTTTGTTTCCATTTTTTCTTCTATTCTTTTTTCTCTTGTCCCTCTTCCTTTCCCCCTCCCCCTCCCTTGTTACCCTTCCCATTTGAACAGTTTCTTCCCTTTCCCAATATAATATTTTAGTCCTTATTTACACTTTTGGTTTCTCACACCAGAGAAACAATGCCCTATATCTCAAGCTTATCATTCTTTATGGCAAAATAGTACTCCATTGTATAAAAAAACCCCACATCTTCTTTATCCATTCCTTGGCTGATGGGCATTTGGGCTGTTTCCAAGATATAGCTATTACAAACTGTGCCACTATAAACATGGGTGTGGATGTATTACTGTGGTATGAGGCTTTTAATTCTTCTGGGAAGATACCAAGAAGAGGAATAGCTGGATCAAATGGAACCTCTAGTCCTAGTTTTTTGAGGAATTTCCACACTGATTTCCATAGTGGTTGCACCAGTCTACATTCCCATCAATAGTGGAGAAGGGTTCCTTTTTCCCCCACAGCCTCTCCAGCATTTGTTATTGGCTGATTTATTGATAATAGCCATTCTTTCTGGAGTGAGATAGAATCTCAGGGTTGTTTTAATTTGCATCTCTCAAATGACCAGTGATGTTGAACATTTTTTCATATGTTTATTTGCTCTTTCTACTTCTTGATCTGAGAAGTGCCTGTTTGTTTCAGCTGCCCATTTTTGGATTGGGTCTTTAAATTTTGGAGGTCTGATTTTTTCGAGCTCTTTATACACTCGAGATATTAGTCCTTTGTCAGAAAAACAGCTGGCAAAATTTTTTTCCCACTCCTCTGTGAGTTGTCTCTTCACTCTGTTGGTGGTTTCTTTTGCTGTGCAAAAGCTTTTTAATAAGATTAGACCCCAGTTGTTGATTCTTTGTGATATTTCCTGGGCCATTGGTGTTTTGTTCATAAAGTCTTTGCCTGCATCTATGTCCTCAAGAGTTCTACCTATTCTATCTTCCAGTAGACTTAGTGTTTCTGTTTTAATATTTAGATCTTTGATCCACTTTGATTTTAGCTTAGTGTATAGGGAAAGATACGGGTCTAGTTTTAATTTTCAGCATGTGGAAAGCAAGTTTTTCTAGCACCATTTATTAAAGGGCTATCTTTCTTCCAGTGAGGGTGTTTGTCCTCTTTGTCAAAGATAAGGTGACTGAGAGTGTTTGGACTTGTTTCTGTATGTTTTAATCTGTTCCATTGGTCCTCAGCTCTGTTTTTTTTTTTTTGCCAGTATCATGCTGTTTTTGTTACAGTAGTTTTGTAATATAATTTCAAGTCAGGGATTGTGATGGCCCCTGTTTGCTTTTGTTGCCCAGAACTTCTTTTGCTATTCTACGTTTCTTCTGGTTCCAAATGAATTTTAGGATTGTTTTCTCTAATTCTGTGAGGTATGCTATTGATATTTTAATTGAGATTGCATTCAATCTGTATAACAATTTTGGGAGTATGGCCATTTTCACTATATTGGTTCTTCCTACCCAAGATCAAGGGATATCTTTCCATTTTCTTTTCTTTTGATTTTATTTTAATGGTACATTTTAGATACACATACTGATAACATTCATCATAGGAGATTTGTACCTGTACATGATATATCTTGCCGCTTCTTTTTTTCTTGTTCCCCTCCCCTTCCTTAACCCCCTCCTCCCTCCTTATTTAACAAAAGGTTTGTTTCCATTTTTTCTTTCTATTCCTTATTTCTCTTGTCCTTCCATTCCTTCCCCCCCCTTTGTTCCCCTTCCTATTTGAACACTTTCTTCCCTTTCCCAATATAATACATTTTAGTCTTTATTTACACTTTCAGTCTCTCACACCAGAGAAACAATGTGGTATTTAAACATGTGTGTCTGATTTAATTCACTTAAGAGTATGGTCTCAAGATGCATCCATTTACTTTGAAGGGTCCCAAATTTATCATTCTTTATGGCAGAGCAGTACTCCATTGTGTAAAAAAAATCACGTTTTCTTTATCCATTCTGGTGATGATGGGCATTTGGGCTGTTTCCAAGATATAGCTATTACAAATTGTGCCACTATAAACATGGGTGTGGATGTATCACTGTGGTATGAGGCTTTTAATTCTTCTGGGAAGATACCAAGAAGGGGAATAGCTGGATCAAATGGAACCTCTACTCCTAGTTTTTTTGAGGAATCTCTACACACTGATTTCCATAGTGGCTGCACCAGTCTATACTCCCACCAACAGTAGAGAAGTGTTCTTTTTTCCATTTCCTGTTATTTTCTTCAATCTCCTTTTTCAATGTATAGATCTTTTACTTCCTTTGTTAAATTGATTCTTAGGGACTTCATTTTTTTTTGGATGCTATTGTGAAAGATGCTGTTTCCTTAATTTCTCTCTTAGTGAGTCTGTTATTTGCGTATAGGAATGCTATTGATTTTTGAGTGTTGAATTTGTACCCAGCTATACTGCTGAATTTGGTTATTAAATATAGAAGTCTTTTGATGGAGTTTTTGGGGTCTTCTATGTAGAGTATCATGACATTTGCAAATAATGATAATTTAACTTCTTCCTTTCCTATCCATACTCCTTTTATTTCTTTCTCTTGTCTAATTGCTCAGGCTAATGTTTCCAGAACTGTATTGAATAAGAGTGGTGAGAATGGACATCCTTGTCTTGTTCTGGGTTTTAGAGTGAAAGCTTTCAGTTTTTAACCATTTAGTGTGAGATTGGCTGTTGGTTTGTCATAGATGGCTTTTATCAGATTGAGATAAAGAGCATCTATTCCAATATTCCTCAGGGATATTATCATGAATGGGTGTTAGACTTTGTCAAATGCTTTTTCTGCATCTATTGAGATGATCATATGGTTTTTGCCCTTGGCTCTGTTAATATGGTGTATCACATTTATTGATTTGCATATGTCGAACCGTCCCTGCATCCCTGGGATGAATCCTACTTGGTCATAGTGTATAATCTTCTTGATGATTTGTTGCATTCTGTTTGCTGGTATTTTATTGACAATTTTTGCATCTATATTCATTAATGAGATTGGCCTGTAGTTCTCTTTTTTCGTTGGATCTTTTTCTAGTTTTGATATCAGAGTAATGCTTGCTTCCCGGAATGAATTTGGGAATATTGCTTCCCTTTTAATTTCATTAAAGAGTTTAAGAAGTAGTGGCATCAGATCTTCTCTAAATTTCTTGTAGAATTCAGCAGTGAATCCATCCTGATGGGCTTTTCTTTGTGGATAGGTTCTTAATTACTTCTGATATTGGGTTATTTAGAGGTTTTATATCTTCTTGATCCAGTTTTGGTAATTCATATGTATCTAGAAATCTGTTTCTTCCCTGTTATTGATCTTATTAGAATAAAGGTTCTCGAAGTAGGTTTTGATGATCGTCTGGATTTCTGTGGGATCTGTTATGATTTCACCCTTTTCACTCCTAATTGCATGGATTTGAGTCTTTTTTTTTCCTTTTTTTCATAAGGTTGGTAAGGGTTTGTCAATTATATTTAATTTTTCAAAGAACCAACTCTTTGATTCATTGATTGTATTTCATTCTTAGTCTCAATTGCATTAATTTCAGCCCTGATCTTTATAATGTTCTCCCTCCTGTGAGCTTTGGGCTTGATTTGCTCTTCTTTTTCTAGAAAGCTTGAGATTCAACATTAGGTTATTTATTTGTGCTCACTCTATTTTTCTGATATGGGAGTTCAATGCTATAAACTTTCCTCGTAGGACTGCTTTCATTACATCCCATAAATTTCAGTAAGTTGTATTGGCAATGTTGTTCAATTATAGAGGCTAATTTCTTCTTATATTTTATCTGTGACCCATCGATTGTTCAGGACAGTGCTATTTAATTCCCACGTGTTTATGAAGTTTTTGTGGTTCCTTTTGTCATTTATTTCCAATTTCAATGCACTATGGTTTGATAATATGCATGGGATAATTTTGATTCCTTTGCATTTACTTAAGCATGTTCTATGACCTAGAATGTGGTCTATTTTGGAGAAAGTCCCATGTGCAGCTGAGAAGAATGTGTATTCTGATGTTGCGGGGTGGAATACTTTGTAAACATCTACTAAGTCCATTTGTTCAAAAGTTTGATTTAGTTCTGATATTTCCCTGTTGATTTTTTTGTCTAGTTGATCTGTCTATTTGTGACAGTGGGGTATTGAAGTTCCCCATTAAAATTGTATTAGTGCTTATTTGGTTTGAAATAGAATTCAACTGACAAGTTAATAGTTTGAGATAGCTAAAGAGAGAATTGAAAATCTGAAGGCATTTTTCAGAATTAAGCACAGAGAGACAGAATTTATAACAGAGAGGCTAAGAAATATGGAAGACAGAGCAAGAAAATCCAGCATATATCTAATTAGAGAACAAAAGA
>PVJO010024721.1:0-23912 GCA_004026905.1 Hystrix cristata
TTACTTTCTCCCACCAAGTGCTGGGGAAGGAACCAAGGCCAAAGAGGCTCGATCACCCGCCCAAGGTGGGGCAGTAAGTGGCAGAGCTGGGATTTGAACCCAGCTACTTGGCTCTAGCTCCAAATCTGTGCTCTTAAAAATTAATTTGCAGTCTAGTCAGCTACACTAGTATGTGTCCACAATCCCGGCACTCTGGGAGACTGAGGCTGAAGGACTGTGTGTTGGAGCCCAGCGTGGGCAATTTAGAGACTCAGTGAGACTCTGTCTCAAAAAAAAAAAAAAACTTTAGAGAAGAGCTGGGGATGTAGCTCAGTGCGAGGATGTAGCTCAATCTCCAGTGCATACGAAGAAAAAGAGAAGAGAAGAGAAGAGAAGAGAAGAAAAATAAAGAGAAGAGACATGTGGTAGGATACCAAGGTAAGAAGAGTGTGTGTAACCCAGACACAAAGACGGGACTAGATGACGCTTTTAAGTCAGAATCCCAAACTTAACTACAATTTTTGAAAAAGCAAGTAAAAGAAAAAATGCTCAGAACAGGCTGGGAAGCTTCAGACTGACAGTCTCACTGTCAGCAGGTCACAGTGAGGAGAGTCTCGCTGGTGATTTGCACTGGTCGCCACGGCGGGGGCAGCCTGGGGGCTCAGGAGGGTGCGTTGGACCACAGCGAGAGAGCCGGGGCCGGAGAGAGATGAAGAGTCTGCAGAAGGCACCTAGTGGCGCTCAGGGAAGGAGCCCGCCAAGCAGTCAGGGGAGACAGCAATTCTGCACACAGGTGGGCTTTGAACAGGGACCTCAGTCACTATCCCAGATGGGGCGACTGAGAATGTGTTTGTCGTAGGCTTCCTGGCTCCACTCTGTATTTTTCAAGCAACTTAAGAAATAAGTTACATATAATTTAATAAATACAAAACTTGCAGAGTGTTTCAAAAGTGAAACAACGTTAGAATGCTCACAGCAAGCCTCCTTGGTCTCTTGTCCTGTGACCTGTGTCATGGCCCATGTCGGTTACCTGCCTTGTACAGCAACCTTTTCAACCTTTTTTGCTGTTGGTTTAGCTTTTCAGTGTGTTCTAGTATTTGCTGCCACATTTTAAAACAACGTGCATACAATGCTGTCTCTCGACCCATTCATTTTACTTGGCTTTAAACAACACCTAGGGAAATATTACCAGCACCTCACCCTTTCAGAGCATTGCTAACCCACTTCTGGGTAGACAGAGGCACGTGACTGCTTCTGGCCAATGGCGTGAGAAGAGGAGGTGATGCGGGTCATTTCTAGGCTGGGATGTAACAGGAAGAGAAGAGCTCATTCCCGCTTCTCTAGTCTCTTTCCCGACACATTCTGCCTGTGTGAGATGTGGCGATTACAGAGTCCCTGAATGACCACAGGCAGCAGAACCTTTGAGGACCCAGATGAGGACTACTGGATTCCTAAGACACTAGCTTCTCTTGTATTATGCCATTTCAATTTTGGAGTTGTCATTATTGAACAACTTAGTCCATCCTGGTGAATATATAACTAATTATGAAGAGTTTAGCTACTTACACCCTTTCTTTGAACCTCCCTTAATGATATCTCAGGATGTCAACACTGCTACCAATTTAATGATTAGGTAAAGGTTTGTCCCCGGGAGCACCATGGTGTTTTAAATCTTTTATTGTAGAATTATTTATTTTGCTAGATTTAGTAATTGTCTCATTTTAAAACTTGATTAGTTCTCTTTGATGTTCTGACTAAAATTTTCATCCTTCAACAACTCTGAAAAATGTACCTTATTGCAATTTTTACTCTGTCACACTGTCATATAATTTATCAGTTCCACTTTTCTGGATTTCTTGGACAGTGCTCTAAATTTCTGCCATAAAATAGACTGAAAAAAGACAATGGACTGAAGGCTCTCTAGATCTACACAGATGCTGTTCCCTGTTTTTTGGATCTCATGTTGACTTCTCCTTCTCCTTCTTCTGCCTCTCTCTCCTCCTCCTCCTTCTCTTCTTCCTCTCTCTCCTCCTCCTCCTTCTCTTCTTCCTCTTCCTCTTCATTTAATTTCTGCCTTTGGTGGGGCACATCCTGTAGTACCTTTCTGAGAAAAGGTCAATGGAAGATATTGGATGATGAAAATGTCTTTTTATTGTCTTCTCACATAATTGCTAAATTAGCTGGGCACAGAAGCCTACATTGAAAATAACCATGAGAAAGACTATTAGCATGGACACACACTATCTTGGGCACACAGACTACATTTCCCAGGTTCCTCTGCCATAAATTTTGGCCATGATACAACATCCTCTTTACGGACGTTTAAAAATGCGAGGATGCTGCTCCATCCTTTCCCCTTCTGGTAATATGGACAGAGACAATGAAAACAAAACTCTAGAAGTGTGTGGAGCCATGAGGTGAAGGGAGAATCAGTTCTTGAATGGCCGTGTGGAAATGAGCCATCAGTACCAGGAATGTCAGGTGAGCTGAAAAACAAAGAGCTATTGTCTTGGACCACTAAACAGAGGTCTATGTTAGCAGCCTGACTTACTCTAACGAAAACAGAGAATGAGTCTAGGAGTGGGCAGTGCCATCAGAAAAACTAAGAGAAGTGCCGTTGGCTGGGGATGGGCAGTGAGGAAACAGCTTGAGCTGGCCGGCGAGTGGGAGATGCCCGCTCTGCTGGGACTGTACACGGGCAGGGAGAGGCTGGACTAAGAAGGGAGGTGTGAGTTTCTTAACTC
The DNA here is from genome assembly GCA_004026905.1 of Hystrix cristata. NCBI lineage: Eukaryota > Metazoa > Chordata > Mammalia > Rodentia > Hystricidae > Hystrix > Hystrix cristata. Next base: position 2,724 of record PVJO010024721.1, read on the forward strand.
ACTTAACAGGCTCAGGGGCGAAGGTGCTGTTTGCAAGCAGAGATTAAGGTGGAAAGAAACAATGTCCAGACCCCAAAGCGGGTGAGAATAGGCCGAGGAAGGATTCGCACCACGAAGACTAATGAAGTTGTCTCTGTTAAACCAAGGAGCTCATCCCTGCCAGGAAGCTCAGGCTGAGGATACTGTCTTTCTGCTAAGCCTCTTGCTACGGACATTGCAGGAATAGCTGGTATTTGACAGCTAGAGATTGGCATGGAGCCAAAGAAGCAAAAAAAAAAAAAAAAAAATTAAGACCCATGTCCAGGAAACTTGAGGTGCAGTAACTGATATGTGTAACTTATGAGAAGCAAAGAGATCAGACATATTTGGAGGAAGAAGCTAAATTCCCAACAAAACCACAAACATGGCCGTGAAAAGCTTGAAGACAACGCTTGGGTCCCTAAGCTGCCAAGAGCGACCCAGACCCCGAGTTCTGGGGAACCTGTTCGCGTAGATGGCAAAGGGACGCCTTTCTTTTCCCTGACCTCGAGTTGGAATCCAACATTTCTTTCTACCAAGGGTGTAGACAACAACCCACGGTGGCATTAGGAGTCCCTGAGACTTTGTCGCTGGTAGAAGTCACACATATTTTCGTATCACATTACGGTTGTTGCAGATATCTCAAAATATCGTTACATTCATCACCGCTTGGAAATTACGGCAGTCGTTAGACCCGCCACCAGATTGCACATAATTACAGTCTCCCTGTTGACAGACAGCCTGTGCGCCACGACTGGCCGGCGCTGTGCAGGGAGGCACCAGCCTCCGGATGGGGAACTCACATGTGTGTGTGTGGGACAGCCAGCTAGCGCTGTCCCTTTCCACAGTCCCTGCCTCGGTTGTTGCTCGGTTGATATGAATTACCCTTAGCTCCGTGCCGGGTGAGTGTGGGAGGAAAGATCGTGGATGTATCGGGCAAGTGAACAAAACTACCATCATCCTCGATCTTTACGGTTGGCAAAAAGCTAGTAAGAATTTTCTCTTATAACAACCCTCTAAGTCTGGCAATGTTATTTACAGAAAAAGAAACTGAGGCTCAGAGGTATAAAAGGATTCATCCTATAGGCCCCTTACAGGTAGGAAGTATAGGAACCAGATATTTAGAGATAAAATCCATGCTTTTTAGCTATTTCCCAGGGGCTGTTGATGTGATGAACAAACCCTGAAGAGGCTTGGGAAAAACTTCGTTGTCTGTACCCAAATCCTGCCAGGGACCTCCCAGGAAATAACTTCCTTTAGAAAGCATGTGGTCATCTCATCCCTGGCCACACACTCGCCTGGCCTTCCCCAGTGGACGGCGCCATCTCCCCTGCTCTCCATGGCAGGTGGGGGATGCATGGTGTGAGGATGTCATCTTACAGGGTTAGCTGGCCCATATTCTCCTTGTCACTCTCTCTATGTCCTTAAATAGGGGTTGGAAACTCACATGCCAAGTGCAGCTGGGCAGGTTAATATGTGTGAGCAAACAGGCCTGGGAGGGGACAGTGGGAAATGAATGAGTCTGTGGGTGAACTTGAACCCGAAGGCCCTACCTCAAGGGGTTCAGTTTTAAGAAGGTGCCGTCATACCAAGGCTGGTGAATAAGTGTGTCTGCAGGAATTGTCATCCCTCACTGGTGGGAATCCAAAATGGTCCGGCTACTTTGGGAGAAACTGGCAGTTTCTTACAAATCCAACATGTTCTCGCCGTAAGACCCAGCAAGCATGCTCCCGGGTGTTTATCCAAATGAGCTGAAAACTTCTGTCCACACAAAACCCTGCACATGGATGTTGATAGCAGTTTATTCCTAACTGCCAAAACGTGGAGGCTACCAAGACGCCCCTCAGCAGGCGAGTGAAGAAATAAACAGTGCTACGTCTGCACAATGGAATATCAGTCACGGATGAAGAGAAATAAGCTATGAAACCACAAAAACACACCAAGAAACCATAACTGCATATTACTAAATGAAAACGCCAGTGTGAAAAGGCCACATGCCGTAGGAGTCCGACCAGCTACGTGGTATTTCCAAAAAGGCAGCAACTAGAGACGCTAACAGATGGGTGGGTGACGGGCTGGGATGGGAGGTGGCACACGCAGGGATTTTAGGGCAGTGAAACGACTCATTTTGACTTTTAGGAAGACCTGAAAGTCACACAGTGCCAGATCTGGTGAATAAGATGGGTGAGGACACACTTCGATGTTTTTATTTGACAGAAATTGCCATAAACGTTCTGAATCGACTCAGGACATCGAGGCAGCCACAAGAGTACTTGAAGGAAGACTTCCAGAAGGACTTCGGAAAGTGGCAAGGGTGATGAGGTGAGCGTGTTTGAAGCGAGGGGTCTTATTTTGAGATGCATTCATGGCAGTGTGTCTTGTGCTATAATAAATCTTGAAATTTTAACATTCACTGTGTTTTTGGATCCTATCTGTATCCCTGGCCATTAGTTCCCTCTTCAGCTCTCACATTCCCCTGCCTGTAGCAAAAATGAGATTTCCTGTCACAGAACCTGCTTCTGTGTGTCCACCACAGGTGGAGGACAATGTCCTGTGGAAAGACAGAGGGGGCGAGACGTGGGGCAGGGTCTCCTCCTCATCTCCTCTCATCTCTTTGTCTGTCTCCTGAGTCTCTCTACAACCATCAGAATTTCTTTCCTCTTGGGAGGAGGAGGAGAGGGCTCCCCGAGGGACGAAGATGGGAACTGAGGGACTCTGCTGTCTCTCTGACAGGGATGGCTCTGTGCCTGTGTAGTGCAGGCTGAGGAAGAGGGGTGCGTGCTGCGTCCCCGGCCCCTCCAGCTACCCACTGTGCCTCTCGGGTAAGCCCCAGCTTGTCACCAGGGAGCAAGGGGAAGTCCTCTCCCATGATTGTCTTCGGGGCCCAACTCTTCCACAGCCTCCAAAGTGCACAACGGAGGCCCAGTGCCAGTGGCCATCTTGGTGCAATGCCACACCGCTGTGGGGGTGGGTGCCAAGGTGTGTGGCCCAAGGACTCGTTGGCCTGTGCTCCACATCTCCCTGAAGAATCCTGCATGCCTCTGCACACTTAGAAGGGAGCCACATCCCCACCCAGAGCCACTTTCCCAGTGATGTCACTGGGGAAGGTGACAAGGCTTCTCTGTCACCCTTATTGAAATGAAAGTGTATTAGTCAATTATGGTTCTTGTGTCTGAGGAAAGCATGATAAGAGTCTGTCTTAGTTGCTTTTCTTCTTGCTGAGACAAAATACCTGACACCCAATGTTAAAGGAGGAAAAGTTTATTTAGCTCATGGTCTGTAGAGGTTTCAGCCCACAGTTGCCTGGCTCCAAGGCAGGGTGGCAGGCAGAGGGCGTCACAGGGGAGAAGCAGTCCATGGCAGGGCAGGCAGAAGGCAGCAAGCAGCAGCAGCAGCAGCGGCAACAGCCTGCCTTCGTTCTGTCCCTTTATATTTTTTCCAGGCTATAAGCCCATCGATTGGTGATTTCAAACCCCAGAGTGGGTCTTCTATTATGCACACACTTAATCCCAGTATGACACCCTTAATCCAAATTCACACACTCTGATCCAGCCACCTTCAAAACTCTCACCTGTGGCCCCATGAGACTTTAGGGGGACATCTAGATACAAGCCATAATAGAACCTGTTTTACTGAGACTTGATCTCCCCAGTCTATTGCCATTTAGGGTTCCCAGGGTCCTTGACTTTATGATTAAGGGTCTCAGTGTTGGCTCCCTTAGCCACAGGGGACGCTGTGACGCTGGGATCCTTTTCTACAGTGTTGGGATTCCAGTGGAATCAGATCTGCTTGAGTTCACTTTCCACAAACCAACTTACTGGGTTTTGGCTGGGAATTGTGTTGACTGTGCAGATGAGTTTGGAAGTTGAGCTCATTACAACATGCATCCTCCTATTTACGAACACAGTGTAACCCCTCATCTTCGGGAACATGGTCCAGGGTCCCAGCAGGTGCCCAGAACTGCAGGTAGAATTATAAAATGCAACTTACAATTGCAGCAAAACCCATCAAATGCTTACGAATAAAGCAAAACGTTCAAGATCTCAGAAACTATAAAATACGATTGAGAAACTATAAAAACCTAAACCCAGTGGCCCCCCTTCTGTTGTTCACTTCCACACAGCCAACTATGGTCCAAAAATATTAAATGGAGAATTTGAGAAATAAGCTATTTTTATGAGTTTTAAAATGTGTCCCATTCTGAGGAGCTTGATGGTCTTGTGCCCCTAAAATTGCACTTTTCAACCCAATGTGTGCCGTGTTTTTCCTGTACGTACATTGCTATGATAAGTTTTAAGTTATAAGTTAGGCAGAATAAAATAATTATAATGATATTCTGTAACAAAGATTATGTGAATATGGCTCCTCCCATCACTGTCTCTTCCAAATGCACAATATCTTATTGTACTTTCATCTTTTCCCTCACAGGAAGCATTTTCTGGCCTCTCTCTGGGATGTCCTAATCACCGGCATTCCTACTCTCACTCTTTGGGACCATTATTAAATACAATAAGGATTTCTTGAAACAACGTGGCACAGAGTCAGTGTGACAACGCCATTACTAAGTGAGCAGTGGGCAGGTGGTATAGAGTATAGATACGCTGGACAAAAGGATGATTCGTGTCCAGGCTAATGGAGCAGGATGGCGCAGGAATTCATCCTGCTGTGGGGATTGAAGCGGGGCTTTCACGCTGAGCTCCATCCCCAGCCCTTCTTTTTATCTTTTACTTTGAGACAGGGTCTCACTAAGTTGCCCAGGCTGGGTTCGAACTTGCAGTCCTCCTGCCTCAGCCTCCAGAGTGCTGGGATTACAGGCATGCTCCACCATACCTGGCCCAGTCTTCCTTTTTAACTTTTAGAAGGTGTCCTGTTTGCCCTCTTCAAGATGATTTACATCAATATCTGCGGTGCTTTCTCCCCTAACTTGCTGCCCCCCAGGAGAGAGCCCAGGACGGTCTCATTATTCGTGCTGCGTCAGCCCCTCTCAGCCCCTGGCAGCTGGTTGGACTGTGCTGCTCGAGGTGTGTGTGGTTGTGGTGTGGCTGTGAGGCTGGTGGCCTCGCACGTCTCTTGAGAATCTGCTAGGTCCAGTGTCCCCTGCGAAGAGCCTCAAGGGAGCTGTCCCGGAAAGTTCTGGAATCAGAGAAGGGGATGAGGAGCTCGCACAGGGACCCTCTGGGTCCAGTCACAACCTCCAGAGCACACCCTGCTCCCTGCCCAGAGTGCCTGCCTTTGCCACCAAACCCCGCCCACTTCCAGGACCAGGATGAAGCTCTCAGCGCCAGCCCCGCTGACACCTGGGGCCGGACGAGTCCTTGTTTGGTGCCGTCCTGTGCACTGTGGGATGTTAACAGCAGCACTGACTCCACCTATGAGATGCCAGCAGCACCCGCCCAGTGCCACGCAGACATTTCCAGACACTGCTGTGTGGCCCGGCGGGCAGGTTGCCCCTGCCGAGAACCATCGCTGTGAAGATCTTTCTAAAACCCCTTCATCCACCTCGCTTGGCTTCAACTGTCCCTCCCGCCTATCCCTTTCCTTCCTCCCTCGGGTCACCTTCATTGCCCTCCTCTCGGGGCTCTGAGCAGCCTGAGCCAGCCTGACCTGCAGGCGAGAAGAGCAGCCGGCAATCACCCGTGTCTCCCTGCAGTCTGGGGAAGTAGGATCTATGTGTGTGGATATGATGGGAGATTGGGAGAAGAAATTCCCAGCTTGAGTCTGCATTAAGCAGCTTTCCATTGCTGTGATGAACTACCTGAGAACAATAATTTAAGGTGGAAAGGTTTATTTTGACTCATGTTTCAGCCCGAGGTGAACTGGCTCCTTTGCTTGGTCCCAAGATGTCACAGAGCAGGGTGAGGAGGGAACTTCTTTCTCCTTGCAGCAACCAGGGAGCAAAGACAGAGAGAAAGAGCAAGATGGGATGGTGTCAAGGACAAAACCTGATCCCCAAGGGCACAGCTTGTACCACACCCCTCAAGTAGGCCCCACCTCCTCATTCCTGTCACCTCCCAATAATGCCACAGGCTGTGACTCCACTGATGGAGGAATCTACTCAGCCCCCGTGATTCAATTGCTGTCACAAAGCCCCCTCCCAGCAAGGAGGCTTTTGGGGGACACTTTAGAGCCAAAACATGAAAACATATATCCACACACTACACTTCATAGAGCGCACATATTGAGCACACTCACATAACTAGGTCATAAATTGGATCACCCCAATATCTTCACAGTGCCTTCCGACCATGCCCTCTCTGGGTGGCCCCATTCTGCTTTCTAGCAGTATGGACTCATTTTGCCTGATTTCATACTTTTAATTAATGGAACCATGGAAAATGGACTCCATTGTGTCTGTTTTTTTTTCACTTGAGAGTCATCTATATTGTTGCTTTTTAAATTTTTGTGTTGTTGCTTTTAGCAATAGTTCATTTTTTCTCTTTGCTATTAGTATTTCATTGTGGAACTATGTTACAATTTATCCATTTTCCTGCTGGGGGCATTCGGTAGTTTCCAGTTTAGATGTAAAAGTCCCCCCACCCCCAGTCTCATGTGTTCATAGTGGGGCTCTTGGAAGATGACTGGATCGCAAGGAGCTTTACTCATTAGTGGATTCATCCATTGAGAGTTCATAGCTAAATGTGCTGTTAGGAGGTGGGGCCTGGTGGGGAGAGGTCGTCACTAGGGATGTGACCGGGAAGAGTGGATTCTTGTCCTCAGTTCTGCCTCCTCTCCCCTCCTGTCCCTCCCTAGCTGCCATGGAGCGAGCAGCTTTCCTCCACCAGCCCCTTCTGCCATGTTCTTTCTGCCTCGGAGCCAGACAGCCATGGACTGAACCCCTTGAAACCGTGAGCCAAATGAAGATCTCCTGAGATCTTCAGGTGTCGGGTATTTTGTCTCAGAGTTGGGAATGTGACTGATACAGGACTCTGGTGCAGGATATTGCTGTGGACATTATTGCAAAATCCCCCAAAGCTTGTGTGCATGGAGGCTTTAAATGCCACAGTTGGTTACTGCTACCCCTTCCCTTGGGGCTGTTTTCCTGAAGGCAGGGGAACACAGGTAGTTTGGTCTCCGGAATCTCCCAGTTGACCGTGCGAGTCCCAAGAACCTTTGTTACAGGAAGACGATGCTGGAGACTAAAGGGACCACAGGGATCTCAAGTCCAGGCCTCCTATTCTGCTCAGTGGGATGGTGAGGCTCAGACACAAGGGTAGACTGGCCCAAGATGATTGGCTCCGCCCTGCCTTGAAGCTGAGGTCCTGGATCTAGATCTTGTGCTGCTTTTTGAGAGCCTAAGCAGAGGTGCGGAAGATAGTGGGCAGGACTGGGGGCTGGGTCAGGCCCACCAGGATGACAGTGTGATGATGCCTCAGAGACAGTGGAGGGGCCGGGGCGGGGGCGGGGGGGGCTGTCTTGCTCCTACATTTTCCATGCATCTGGGCTGAAGCCAAGGAAAACACAAGCGCGGCTCCTCCTCCCACTAGGGAAGCCAAAGGAAGAGCTTTACTATTACAGCCTGGAAAATCTTCCGCATCTTGTCCCCCGCAGTGTGTGGGGGTGCTCTGCCGGCTGGAGGGACAGGGGTTCCAGGGCCTGGAATGAGATGGGCTTCCTCCTCCAGGGGCTCACAATCTTTGGTAAAACCAGACAGACCTTGGGTGTAGCACAAAAGCCCATTTATTACGCATTGAAATTCCATCCACCAGGAACCTGGAATGCCGTGGAACCAGCCTCGGCGGAAAGAGCCAAGCCAGGGACCCCCAGCTCCTTACCGGTGCCCCAGACCCGCCCTCTCCCTGCTACCTTCCAATTCTGCAGCTTGGTGTTCGCCCCAGCGGCCAGGGTCCCCCGCCAGTAGGTCGCTCTCCATTTATAAAGAAGTGGTTTAAGCCGGGCTGGAGGAGTCCCCCTTCTTCCTCCTACCTCACGCTTCCCGCCTCGGCCCAGCGGTGCCCACCAGGCGGCTGCGACCTAGGGGAAGAATCAAAGAGGGGTTGCTTTTCTTTGCCAACTCTTGTGCCCCCTCGACCCTCCCAAGCAGCCGCCTTCCCGCCCCAACTCCCGCGCCAGGCTGGGGCGCCAAGCAAACGCTGATCACAATGCAATTGCCAAGTCTTTAAGGTATTTGAATTTTTAAAAAAAAAAAAAAACTCCCGAGAAAGAAAGTATTTGATGGCTAATAATCTCATTTCAATATAATGGGACCTTCTTCTGCAGAGAGCAAGACAGGTTAAGAGATATAATTATGACTTTGCAAACTCTCTCCGAGCACGGGAGACGCTGACAGGTCTGCGCGCGGCTGCGCCCGGCTCCGGGCTCCGAAGGGAGACGCTTTGTCTCAGGGCCCGTTAAAGAGACACGGTCCCTTTCACCCCACCCCCCAGCCCCCGGCCTACACTGCAATTTAACTGTCAGAGCGGGCTTGCTCCGGGATCAGCCTCGGAGTCCCGCGCCGAGTGGGGGTGGGGAGGAGGAAGGGGCGACTTGGGGGAGGGCAAGCTCTCCACTCTTGCCCCTCGGGGTCTTCCTAGGTCCTGTCTACACCGCAGGCTCCGGAAGGAGCAAGGGTGGGAAGGACTTAGGCAAGCAAATTAATCGCCCGTTTAAAAAGTGGCGTTTTAAAAAGGATCCAGAAGGAATCGGATTGCCAGAATTGTTCGGTGTCAAGTGGCGATTTAATAAAAGCTGGGTCCAAGAAATGGTGGTAGTGGTGGAGATGTCTCTTTCCCCCCTTCCTCTCTGGGCAAACTTTTTTTCTTTTTCCTGTCACTGTAATGGGAGAGAAATTCCCACGTGAAGCTAAGGCATCCTCTCCCGGGTTCACGGGAGTGGAAGGGAAGGGGTCCCCAACGCTGTGCACCGTGCGCACGCGGGGAAGGCGCACGGAGGCCCGCCAGCTCTCTGCACGCCTAGCGAGGGGCTTCGGGCAATCAAGGCCCGGAGCTCCGGCGGTGTTTGAGCCCGGCGGCCTAAGCAGCTGCGCGGCGAGGCGGCGCGGGGAGCCCCGGGTCCGGCCCCCGAAGGGCTCGAGGGCGCACGGGCGTGCGCGGCGCTCCCGGGACAGCGCGGGGCGCCCGACCCCGGAAAACAATCGGGAGCCGGAGAGCGCAAGCTGAGGCGCGGGGAGGCGAGAAACTGGGGGACGGAAGGGCCGAGAGCCGCAGAATCCGTGTCTCCGCGTGTCCCCGACGGTCTCGCGAAGCCTACCGGAGCTTCGCACCGACAGTTGTCGCCGCTCCCGGCGCGGCCCGGCTTGGCTGTGGAGGAATTCGGGGAGCAGGCGGTCCCCGGGCTCCCTCTGCGCCGCGCGCCGGCCGCTCCCACCCCTCCCGCCGCCTCCGAGCTCTGCAGAGCCACCCAGACGCCCACACACCGCGGGTGCCGCTGCCGCGTCCCGCGTGGCCCCAGGCCCGGCCGGAGTTGGGAACCGAGCCGGTCACCTTCCCTCAAGGGCGCCCCCTGCGGATCCCCCCGCGGCGCCGCCCACCCGGCGGGTCCCGGTGGCGCCCCCGCCCCGGCGCCTTCGCCTCTGGGGGCTCGTGGGAGGCCGGCCGTTCCCAGCGGCGCCCTCGGGGCGGGATGGGGCGGGCGCGCACGGGGGAGCGGCCCCACCTGGGTGCGCCGGGCGATAGCTCGCCGCGCTGGCCCCCGTCCGTGTCCCCCTCGGTGTCTGATGTGTCCGCAGCGGACCGTGCCGAGGGGGCCACGTGGCCACGAGGGCGCGGGACTCGCGCGCGTTGCGGGGTGACCGTGGGGACGGGGCCGAGCCCGCCGGGGGAGGAAGGGGCCGCTCGGGGCGCCACACGCTCGGCTGGCCCAGGTCCCGGCCCGGTTGGGGGCGACGCAGCGCGCCGCCGGCGGGGTCAGGGGCGAAGGGGCAGGCGGAGGGCAGCGCGCGGGGAGCCGGCGCGGCGGCTCGGGTTACCGCGGCCGGGGCGGGCTCGGGCCGCCCCCCGCTGTTTGCATTTCTCTGGCAGGCGGCGGGGCCCGGCTTGAAAGGAATCGCCTTCGTTTGGGACGCTGTTTGTTTTTCTTAACTAGTCAGCGCCGACAGACGACCCCCGAGCACGGCGGCCGGACCGAGCCCGCGCAGGGAAGGGGTCAGGATGGGGCGGGTGGGCAGAGAATCGCAGGGGTCTCTGCCTGGGAAGGCGCCCTCGTCCCCCGCAGCCCGGCGAGGGGGAAGGGTCGTGGGCAGGGCCACGAGTGGGAGCTCTCTGGTTTAGGCTCCACGATTTGGGGATAGACACCTTTGTGACTCAGTTTCCCCCGCGCTCACTGGGGTGTAACGCAAGGACGCAATGAATTAACGCAGCCTGGGCGGAGGGGCCTGGACCCTGCCAGGTGCCCAGGTGGCCAGGGCCCTTTTTTGTGGGCTCGATGCCCCTTTCTATGGGTGGGGTAGGGGACAGCTAGCAGGTGCGGGGCCCACGGGGAAGGGACCAGAGAGGAAGGCTCGTGCAGGACTCCCCAGCTCCGGGAAGAGGCGCGGGCTGGGGAGAGTTCTGAGCGTTTTGACATGAAATGAATAAAATGCAAATGATATTCAAAGCAAGATGCTAATGAGGCTCTATTCCGCTAGCGCCCACAGCCCGCAGTGCCCGTGACAGTGGCGGGGCTGGTGAGAGCTCGGACGAAGGGTCCCGCCGCCGGGGTAGGGGCTGGTGCGCGCGGGCGCGCGAGGCTGCTCCGGAATGCGCGGCCGGCCGGGCGCGCTCACGCCGACTTGGAAATGAGGTCAGAGAAGGTCGTTCCACCCCGCAGCATAAATCAAGGAGGAAAGGAGAATGGATGTGAGCGGCGGTCCCCGGAGGCCGCCGGGAGAGGCAGAGCAAGGAGGCGGGAGGGAGAAAAGTTCTGGGTGGAAGCGGCGGGAAACCAGACGAGATCGCGCCCGAGCGCCATCCTCCTCGCGGCGCCCCAAACCCTCCTCGGTCCCCGCCTTGAGAGACTCCGCGTAAGCGCTCTTTGTGCGAACATTGACGCTCCTGCGCCCAGTTCCCGGGCACGAGTGGCCGCACACGAGGCCCACGCGCGCGCGAGTCCCGACCCTGCGCATCCCTCCGGGCGCAGCCGTGTCCCGGCCTCTCCGGCTCTTCGCGCGCCGCCACGCGCGGTCCCGAGACCCCGGCCGGGGACCCCCGGATGCTCAGGCCGCCCTGGGCCCCGAAAGGAGACGCGAGGTCCGGGTGACCCGGACCCTCGGGGAAGCGGAACCAGAGTGTGAGTCCGGGTGCAGGAGCGCGAAGGTGTCAGCGCTCCAACCCTCCTTCCTGCCTCTGCCAGACACCAGGGCCGCAGAGGGGCGAGCGCCCTTCCGGGAGCCCTCGGTGGTGGCGGCCTGGCTGTCCCGCGCCCCGCTGCTCCAGGGAATCACACCCGAAGTGGAGCAGACTACGTCCAACTTTATCTTTCTTACGACAAGGACTAACACCAAGAAGCCTAAAGCCCGTGTCGCGGACACAAAATACGTAGGTTCACAATAGTCCCCTAGAATTACATTTGCAAAACGCTGGCACCAGCAGGATCCTTTCCGAGCGCCACAGTTTGCAAATCGATTAGTTAAGTCAAACACTCATTCAACAAACATTTAGTAAATTCTTGGGGGATAAAACCCTGGTCTTTCGCCTGGGATAGAGGGAGCAAACATAAACACAGGAGCAAACAGCGCGGTGCCGGCTGGGGCGCCCCTCGGGGTCGGGAGGGTTCCCAGCGAGCAGGCGGAGCCCAGGGCCAGGGGCGAGTTTCCAGGATGGGCCCAGGCCAGGTCTTTCCGGGAATACGGACCCCAGCCTGAGCGTCTGTGGCGAGTCCGCTCCGTGCTCTGCCAACCCCGGGCCCGTACCCAGCTGCAGAGGCAGGAGGGTGCGGTCCGTCCCTCCCGACTCGCAGGCGCGGCTCTGGCAGTTTCTCTCCCCCTCCGCTGGGGCTCGGGCCGAGCGCAGAGGCCGCGCCGCGGTCCCACATCGCCCTCCGGTGGCCGCGCGCAGCACTGCAGCCGGAATCGCAACCAGTTGCAGACCTGGGCCAGGGACGGCAGGGGGCGCGGGGACAGGCGTCTCCACCGCCTGCCAGGTGTCGGCAAGGCGCGCCTCTCCCTAACGAGTGACTCCAGGGGATTCCGCCTCCCGGAGCAACCTCGTCCCTGTAGGGAAGGTGCTTGCGATCTGTAAGCTCAAGGTCCGTCCCAGAGACGCCCTCTTCGCCGCAGGGCCCCCGGCTGGCTTCGCACCTGCAGCAGCAGGCCGGGCGCAGCGCTTCCCTGGCCCGCCCGCGCCCGGCCGCGAGCCATTCGCCGTCCTCTGCTGCCCCCTAGTGTCCCAGGATGGCATTGCCGCCGCCAGGCTCCTTCCCAGCCCGCTGCCACCGCCACCTACCTGGACAGATGAGGGGGCCGAACTGTGCCCACGATGCAGGGTCGCGGCCTCCAGCGGGCATTAAGCGAGCCCAGCCCCGGGAAGAGTCGGGGGTGGGGAGTCCTCCCCATTCAGAGCCTCAACGAGCAGGCGCCACGCGGCTCCCACCGTGGGCCACGTTTACCCCAGAGGAATAAAGATGTAGGTCCACGTGAAAACCCGCGAGTGGGAGTTCACGGCACTTTATTTGTAACGGTCGGAAAAAAAAACCCCAAAACAAACCAACAACCCAAAAAGCAAAACCAAAACAACCAAGATGTTCCCCCTCTTTTTTCTTTCAAATAAGATAGATTCATAGAAGGTCAAAGACGGCACTGAGAAGCCCCGGGTCTCTTCACCCACGTGTGAATTTCTGTTTTTTTCTTTTCTTTTTTGCAGTACCAAGCTCAAACCCAGAGTTCTGATCGCACAGGCGGATGGCTACCCCAGGCCCGGAATGTGACTTCTGCAACCAAGACAGGATGATTTCCTGCGTCTTCCAAAGGTCTTCCCCTGCCACCTCTTCATCGCCAGCCACCCCTTCCCTCCAGCCCTCTCAGCCCCTGCCAACGCATCCCCTCTCCCCAGCCCTGTTGCCCTAAGACTCATATGAAACGGCCCACGCAGTGTGTGAGCTTTTGAGATTGTTTTCAGAAGCAGCGCACATTCTGCAAGCTCTGTCCTGGGTATTTCATGGATTGGTGGATGGCTCTTTTCATGGCTCAGTAATATTCTACAGATGTGCCCTGGTTTGTCTCCTATTCCTCTGTTGAGCAACTTCTAGCTTCTTTTCAGTTTCTGGCTATCACAAATAAAGCTGCCACAAACACTCATTGTTAGGATTTTATAGAGACGTAAGTTCATATTTCTCTGCTGTAGATGTGGAAAACCTGGAGGTCATAATGCTAAGTGAAACGAGCCGGGTGAAGACAGACAGGACACAATCTCACTGATGTGTGGAATAAAAATTTGCCCAACTTGCAGAAGTGGAGAGTAGCATGGTGGCCACCAGGGGTGGAAGGTGGGAGAGATGTTGGTCAGAAGGCACCAGGCTTCACTACGATGGAGGAAAGCATTCTACAAACCTCCCGTTCACAGGGGGGACTAGGATTTAAAATGCTCTGTTGTTGCTGGGCATAGTGGCATTGTAGTCCCAGCTGCTGAGGAGGCTGAGAGGCGGGAGGATCACAAGTTTGAACCCAGCTCAGGCAACGCAGTGAGACCCTGTCTCAAAATAAAAAATAAAAAAGAGCTGGGGATGTAGCTCAGTGCAAAGGCTCTGGGTTCAATCTCTAGGACCATAAAAAATAGAACAAACCTTTCTTTATTAAAAAAAAAAAACAAAAAACCCTTGTTAGCTTTCCATCCCTGGGACAAGGTACCTGAGGTAGCCACCTTAAGAAGAGGAAGACTTTATTCTGCCTGTGGTTCCAGAGCTCTTGGACCCTGGTTGTTGGGCTCTGGGGCTTTGCCTGTGGTCACACAGCCTGTGGTCAGAATGCCACGGAGAGGGGGTCTGGTCACCCCATGGGGAGCGGGAGGCAGACAGAGGGAAGAAAGGGCCCAGGTCCCCCTGATCCCCCTGTTCCCGCAGGGATACTCGGTGACCTACTGTCCTTCCACCAGGCCCCACTTCCTCAGTGTCCCATAGAGGACACCTAGAGCCACATGGAGCCACGGGTGGGGGCAACCTTCCCACAGACGCTGGCCAGCATCCCTCCCTGGATGTTACCCCTGGTGGCCTCTCACAGTGAGTCTGTGTGTGTGCGTGTGTGTGTGTGCGTGTGTGTGCGTGTGTGTGTTTGCTACTGGGGATCAAACCCAGGACCTTCAACCTGAACTCCATCCTGGCCCTTTTTAAGTTGTTTATTTTGAGACAGGGTCTCACTGAGTCATTAAATTGCCTAGACTGGTCTTATGATCCTCCTGCCTCAGCCTCCTGAGAGCTGGGATTACAGGCGTGCGCCACCATACTGGGCTCATGTAACTTTTTATAGATGTTTTTGTGTGCACACATGAGCTGGGTACTCACCTGGACAGTAGGACGGAGCCTGTCTACAGGAAGTGACTGACATCTACTATTGTGATAAATCTGGACTGATTTCCTGTGGGTGCCCCACTGTCCATTTCTGCCAGCAGCTTTCCGCCAGCAATTTTCTCACAACCTTATCGCTACTGGGAATAACCCATTTTTAAAATTTTTATTAATTTACTGGGTGTAAGATGATCTTCTCATGATTGCTTTTAATTTGCATCCTCCCACTTACAGATAAAATTGATCTTGCTTCTCATATATTAATTTTTCTGCGTTTTTTTCTTTGGATGGCAGCTTGTCTTCAGTTTCTTTGGCTGAGTCGTTGTCCTTTATTTGTTGATTTCACGAGTTCTTTTTACATCTGGATTTAACCTTTTTGGGGGGGTGCTGGGGATGGAACTCAGAGCCTTGCACTTGCTAGGTAAGCGCTCTACCACTGAGCTAAATCCCTGCCCCCGGGATTTTGTGACATAGATACAGTTTTTCCTATCTCGTTGCTTTTCTAAAACGCATCGTCTCTGGTGCACTTTGTCAGGCATGAGGGTTGCTGACTGGCAGAGCTGTCTGGCAGAGCCATCTATCCATCAGCCCCCTCCTGTGCCGTGCGTAGGGGACACAGTCACGCTTTGTCACAGTGATTTGCCGAGAGGCTGTCCTGGGCCTGTCTTCCTGGGGTGGGCCCCCACCCTGCCTGCAGCCCCTTCCCTCCCCTGTTCCTCTGCCCGGGAACCCGGGATGCCAGGTCTCCAGGGCTGCAGAAGGGCGTGTCCCTGAGTGCTCGCACCCCGAATGAGCCTCCCCCCACGTCTGTCTGCAGACCCACCCCTCCTGCCCACCGTCCCCTCTCTGCCTGCTCCCTGCCCCTGATCTGAAATCAGGCTCATGGAGGCCGGGCCAGGTAGCTGGAGAGGAAAGGGGTCCTTGGCCAGGCTTTTGGGGTGAGGACAAGGGGCTAGGACATTCTATGGTCCCTGGGAAATGGGACTCACTTCTGGGGCTCCCCACATCTCTGAGCAGCAAGGATGGAAAAGGACCCAGGCATCAAGGAAGGGGAGCCCCATGAGGACGGTGTCTGGGAGCCCCCTCCTCAGGGGCACAGGAATCTCTGGGCCCCAAAAAGCCTCAGCTCTGTCCCTCCTTGGCAGCCACAGGGGACGCTGGGGTGTCTGTCACTCTGGCCCAGTTTCCCCTCCCGCCCCAGGCAGGCGGGGAGGAAACTGTGGTCACTGGAATTTGGTCCCAGCTCCCCCCAACCCCGCGTCTCCTGGGCCCTGCTTTCATGGGTTCCCCTGGACGGACGACCAAAGGCAGCCGACAGGCTGCAGGGCCCTGGACTTGGCACTGGACGACCATGCTGATGCTTGAGAAATGTTGGTTGGAGAAGAAAGCAGGCAAGAGAATGGGACATACTGTCTTTTATTCATATTTATACGTAATTTACCAGAAGAGAAGGGGAAAAAGCCCAACAGGAAACGCGCTGTGGGGTGTGCCGTTCCAGAAGCGCTGGCCCACAGGGCTGCTGTCCAGCGCCACGTCTGGGGCCGCTCTGCTGGGACAGTGGGCTGCCCTCCGATGACCCCGGAAGTCCCCGGTGCGTTGGTCACCAGGGCTGCCGGGCAGGGCCGGGGCTGGGGCCCACCTGGGTGCTGGGGGAGGCTGCTTCTTATGGTTCTCAGCCTTTCCGAGGTCAGGTCATCCTCCATTTCTTTAGAGGAACAGGAGGTCCCTGCCACAGACATTTTGTCACCTAGCTCCGGGTCCATGCGCTCCACTCCACGTCTGTATTTTTAATTCACTGTATATTTTATGCAGAAGTATTTTTAAAATAAATTGCAGATACCCTGACATTTCACCCTTAAATAATTCATCATGCAGCTCTCTAAAAAGAGCTTCTTGCTACATAGCAAATTAGTATCACCACAGCCAAGGCAATTAAGAAGCATTTCTTAACAGCCTTCCTGACCCTGTCTACACTCACATTTTCCCAGGAAGTCTAGTTCTTCAGCCGTGAGCAGAAATCTTGGCCTGCCTGAGACCCAAGCTGTCCCCCGCTTCCCTATCACAGGCCTGGTCCCCGGGGAGCCCAGGCGGAAAGCTGAGAACTGGGAAGGGAGGCAGGAGACTGGGCTTCAAGGGAAAGAGCCCAGGCTCTGGAAGTCCAAACTGTCCCTGGACACCATAGCCTCAGGGGTGAGAGGAGACAGGAGGGGCCCAGCTGTCTACTCTCTTTGTTGGCCTCCTGGGTGGCTGTGGTCACCCTGACTAATGTGACTCATTCTTTCCTCCTCTATCTGTGGCCTGCTGGTGTCCCACCTCTTCTGTCCCTCTTTAGTTCCCTCTTTTTCAACCTGCTTCCTGCTGTTTCCTCTTCCCTCCATGTTCCAGAATCTTCCCTTCATGTTCCAGAATCTTCCCTCCATGTTCCAGAATCTTCCATGGTCTCTCCACCAGCAAGCCCACCACTGTATTCAAAGGGAGGCTTCTTTTGCTTATTTAAGGCCTTTTGTGCACTGTCCCTGTGCTGGTGTCTGGATGTGGCCTGTCCTGCAGAGATTGATTTGTGGAAACTTGGCCTTCAGTGGCAGCCATTGAGAGGTGGGGTTTAGTGGAAGAGGTTAGGCGTCCATGCTGGTCTTGTTGAGCAAGTTCTGTGAGGATGAGCTGTGTTCAAATGAGCGAGGCTGGCTCTTGCTACTCTCGCTGGCTTTCTTTGTCACCGTGTGATTGTCCTGGTCACACACATTCCCACCTGATGACACCTGCCAAGATGTGCCACAACCAGGGACTGAAGAGACGAGGCCGCGCCGTCTTGGCTCACAGCCTCTGAAACTCTTCCACAGCTTCACACAGTTTGTGTAGCAGCAGAAAACGGACTCGTAGGCCTGGGCACCTGCCTGGAATGGCAGGGGCTCCAGAACCTTCTCCACCTTCATTTTCCAGAGAAATGATGGCGGTTCAGGGAGGGACATGGCCTGCCCGAGTCCACCAGGGCCGAGCTGAGGAAACCAGCCCAGGTCTGGGACGTCTCTGTCAACACTTTGGTCTCCCAGGAAACTGAAGGTCTTGAGGTTGGAGTCAGGGACTGAGGTCAAAGCCTGAGGTACGTCTTTCCTATTTCACACAGCGCCTTAGACGGAGGCCTCCGAGGAAGTTAAAGGTGTAGGCATCAGCTTCTGCATCCCTGCAGAAGACTGAGGTAGAGACGGATCTTGTCTCCACCAGGTTTTGTGGATGCGGCTTTTATTTAATGATGCGAATCACGAGAAGGAGTCATAGGACACTATTTTTTTTTCCCCCTGTGGCACTGGAAATCGAAGCCAAGTCTTCACACTGAGCCACATCCCCAGCCTTTTTCTTTTTTACTTTGAGACAAAGTCTTGCGATCCTCCTGTCTCAGCCTCCCAGGGTGTGGGATCACAGGCATAGGCACCTGGCCTGACTGAGACCCACACGTTTTGAAAGAGAATGACATGCACAAAACACTCAGACTGAAGAAAACAGAGATGATTCAAAGCACAACCAAAAACAAAGACCCCCCCAAAAAAACCACCCCAAATCTTTGTATCCCTCAAATTCTACTCAGAGAGCAATCTGAGGAAACCAGGTCACCCCCGCGGGTGGCCGTCGCAGGGCCGTGTCTATGGGCAAAGGACTGTCCTTGGGTTCCCACGTCTTCGTGCTGGCCTCCGTGCCCCAGGACTGACCTGGGGTAAGACACAAGCCCGGGCCGCCTGCTGATGCCGCCACTGAGGAGCCTTCCGGGGGTGTGGAAGAGGCGAGCATATTTGCATGTTGGAGGAATGTAAATGTCCCATGGGAGGCATGCTCCAAAAATGCAGTGAATGTTTAAAAAGAAAAAAATAACAGTGAAAGATACATTGCTAGCTGGGCACAGTAATCCCGCCTGTAATCCCAGCACTCAGGAGGCTGAGGCAGGAGGATCAACTGTGAGTTTGGGGCCAGCTGGGGTTACATAGTGAGGCCCTGTCTCAAGGCTAAAAAAAAAAACAAGAAAGGGCTGGGGATGTAGCTCCATGCGAAGGCCTGGATCGTGCCCTCAATAGCACACGCACGCACACCCACAAAGAATAAATAGATGTCCTTAACATGTTTGAAGTTGGTAGCAGCTGATGACTTCACAGACCAGAGAAGCTGTAGGGGTGGGAGGATTAGAAGTGGGTCACTTTGACCTCAGAACCCAGAAGGGCTGAGCAGTTGGAGGCTGGAGGCCCGGGAGGAGGTCAGCTGCCCACATCCTCCCTCACCGCCCTGTGGGGAGCCCAAGACTCAGATGGGGGTCGCAGAGGCTCTGAGAGCGCACTGTGGGGCCTGAGGGAGGGCGGGCGAGACCCTTCCTGGGACCCGGAGCCCACAGCCTGCGCACAGCCTGCGGTTCATTCCCTGCCTGCGATGGGCTGCCCGGAAGCGGCAGAGGTTTCCGGAGAGCTCTGAGGAAAGACAGGGGCCTGGGAAGGAAGAGCGAAGATACCTCAGAGGTTGGAACTCGGGCACGGTGTCCCAAAGGCAGGAAGCTCCGTGGGGTGACGGGCACTGACAGGGTCGGCCTGACCCCTGAGCCCGCAGCCGCCTGGGGGCAGTCAGGACAGCATCGTTGGGGGGCTCTGTGATGGGGTGACGGGGTGCGTGACAGGGTGGAGCGGGGGCCCGGGTGATGACACTGGGTGTATTTATAGCCAGTCATTGGTTTGCACTGACTGCTCTCGGCCCAGCACAGCAGATCAACATGGAGTCACTCTGCTAAAGTTCTGTATCACCATGCCCAAACTAAAAAAATTTTTGTGGCACTGGCGTGTGAGCCCAGGACCTTTGCACAGAGCTACATTTTCAGTCCTTTAAAATTTTTTTTTTTATTCTGAGACAGAGTCTCACTAAGTTGCTGAATTGTACGTGGGCTGGGCTTGAACTTGCCATCTTCCTGCCTCAGCCTCCCGGAGTGCTGGAATTACAGGTGTGCACAGACCACCATGCACAGCTTCAAATTAATTCTTTTTTTAAAAAAATTTTATTTTAATGGTATATATTAGATGTACCTAGTGATAACATTCATCATAGGGGATTTGTACCTATACATGATGTATCTTATTGCTCAAACTAAATTCTTTAATCTGACCTTCTGAGAAATCAGAGGAGATATAAGAGCCAAACCCTTTAACAGGCCGGTTTCAGCCAGTGTGATACAGGTGTCCCCTCTCTGGCCACCTTTCTAAGAGAAGTCACTTTGGATGAAGGAGCCTGCTTTCTGTTCCTCGGTTCCACTTGCCCCAGTCTGTTTCTTACATGTGGAGTGCAGAGCTGAGCATCCGGAAGCTCTCTTAGTTCCAAGAGTCCCCGATTCCTCACTCTTTCCTTTCTCTTATAAACTCTGTGATGCACTTCGTCTGAGGTTTTTCTTTTACAAGGGGCTACACACAGGAGGGTGGTGCCAGGTTCTTGACACCCTAAACAAATGACTGACCAGGACAGTCAAAAGGAGCAGCAGAATGAAAGATTTATTTGAAATCTGGGTGGAAGGGGGCAGGGAGAAGAGCTCCCAGCCCCGGGGGCTCTTGGCGCTGGGGGTCTTAAGCCTTGAGGTTTGGGTGGGATGGAAGGTTTGGTCTGAGGTTTGACTCCTGCCAGCGAGCGACTTGGCTTGGCCCCTCTGCTGGGCGGTGGAATTTTTGACCTTTTGTGGTCCTCAAAGGAACTGTCATGGCATCCGAAGCCCACAGGGCGGGGTCAAATCTGTGGAGTTAATGATACGATCTAGGGGCGTTAGCACGGGTTGCAGAAGACCACCTGGCCCACGTGGGGACTTACTGCGCATCTGCTGGGCTGCTGGCTGCCCACCATGTGTAGACCCAGGCCTCCTGGTCCTGGCCGAGTGCCAAACTCAAGGTGGGACTGGCCCAGAAAGCGGGCTCCAGGCTGGGCGGCCTTCTTTCCCCTTAGTTGTCTCCAGTCTCAGAGGTGGAGGGGGAAGAAGGATCCCTGGGCCTCGGGGAGGTGCCGTGAAGTCACACTGGGCTTTGCTCTCACCAGAAGATGACGCTGGCCCGGAGGCAGGCTGGTGCGGGCAGGTGGCGGGTCTGGCGGGGACCCTTGGGGCTGGCGCAAGGGGGTCAGCCAAGCTGTGGCCTTGTCCGTGCAGGACTGCAGGGCTCAGGGGTCAGGCGCAGCTCCCGGGGCCCAGGCGTGGGGGACACTGGCATCTGCTTCAAGTCCTGCGCTCGGGGAAGTGCGCGGGGCGGGGGCGGGCTGACCCCAGGACCTCCCTCTACGCTGCTGCATGCAGCTGCTCCTCAAGGCCCTGCCGTGCCAGGAGGGGAGAGATAGGTGAAGGGACTATTTATTTATTCATTTGGGACTTTTTATTTTGAGACAAGCTCTCACTAAGTTCCCCAGGCCAGCCTCAAGCTCCTGGGCTCAAGGGATCCTCCTGCAACAGCCTCACGAGGGCTGGCACTACTGGCACGTGCCACTGGGCCTGGGTGGATGAAGCGCTGGAACCATTCTAGGACTCTGTTCCCCTCTCTCTACAACCCCTTGGTGGGGAGAGCCCCCGGCAAGCCTGCTCTGGGCCTGGCCTGACCCTGTTTCCAGACCTCTCCACCCACACTGTTCTACCAGCGCTGCCTCAGTTTCCCCAATGTGCCTTTCTTCCCAGTGAGGGCAGCACTTTTTGTCCTGTGTTTACTCTCCCTTCCTCAGGGTTTAGGGAGTGGAGACCTGGAACGGGGA